>CAUYLG010008295.1:0-18136 GCA_963573385.1 Cacajao melanocephalus | reverse complement strand
CTTCCTTCCCTCCTTCCTTCCTTCCTTCCTTCCTTCCTTCCTTCCTTCCTTCCTTCCTGTTATAACCCTTCCTGGTTTTGGTATCACGGTTATTCTGGCTTCATATAATGAGTTAAGAGGATTCCTTCTTTCTTAATAATTTTGGAATAGTTTCAGTAGAATTGGTACCAATTCTTCTTTGAATACCTGGTAGACTTCAGCTATGAATCCATCTGGCCCTGGGTTTTCTTTTATTTTGGCATTTTTTTTTATAACTGATTCAACCTCACTGCTTACTATTGGTCTGTTTAGTGTTTCTATTTCCTTCTGCTTTAATATAGAACTGTTGTATATTTCCAGGAATTCATCCAGTTCCTCTGTATTTTCTAGTTCATATGCATAGAGGTGTCCACAGTAGTCCTGAATAAATTGTATTTCTGTGGTATCAGTTGCAATGTATCAATTTTCATTTCTAATTGAGCTTATTTAAATCTTGTTTTCTTGCTTAATATAGCTAATAATCTATCAATTTTATCTTTTCAAAGGACCAACTTTTTGTTTCATTGATCTTTTGTATTGTGTTTTCATTTCAATTTTATTTAGCTCTGCTCTGATATTATTTATTGTCTTCTCCTCCCTTTGCATTTGGTTTGTTCTTGTTTCTCCAGTTTCTTGAAATGTGACATTAGGTTGTCAATTTTTTATCTTTCAGACTTTTCAATAGATGAATTTAGTACTCTAAACTTTATTCTTAGCACTGTTTTTGCTTTATCCCTGAGGTTGTTATAACTTGTGTCACTGTTATCATTTTTTCAAATGATTGTTTAATTTCCATCTTGATATAATTTTAACCCAAAAATCATTCAGGATTAGATTTTTAAATTTCCATGTGTAGTTTTGGAGGTTCATTTTGAAGTTGGTTTCTAGTTTTATTCCACTGTGGCCTGAGAAGATACTTAGTATGATTTCAATTTTTAAAATATATTGAGTCCTGTTTTATGGCCCTTTCATATAGTGTATCTAGGAGAATGTTCCTTGTGCTGATGAGAAGAATACATATTCTGCAGTTCTTGGGTGGAATGTTCTGTAAATATCTGTTAGGTCCATTTGTTTTAGAGTCTAGTTTAAGTCAATTGTTTCCTTGTTGATTTTTTAACTTGATGATATGTCTAGTGCTGTCAGTGGAGTGATGAAATCCTCCACTATTATTGTATTGCTGCCTATCTCATTTTTAGGTCTAGTAGTAATTGTTTTATGAATCTGCAATCTCCAGAGTTAACTGCATTTTAAGACTGTAACATCTTATTGGAGTGATTCTTTTTTTTACTACATAATGACTTTCTTTGTCTTTTTTTACTCTTGCTTTAACATCTGTTATATCTGCTACTCTTGCTCACTTTTGGTTTCCATTTCTATGGATTATCTTCTTCCATCTCATTACCTTGAGTTTATATGGATCCTTACACGTTTGGCAAGTCTCTAGTAGACAGCAGATGTTTGGCTTGTGATTTTTTAAATTCATTCAGCTAACCTGTGTTTTTTAAATGGAGCATTTAGGCCATTTAAATTCAACATGAGATGTGAAATATAATGATATTTCAGTTATCATGTTAATTGTTTCTAGATTCTTTGTTTTCTTCACTGTGTTATTGTTTTATATGCTCTGTGTGTTTTATGCTTTCAAAAGGTTCAATTGTGGTGCATGTTTCCCTTTTGTTTCGAGATTTAGAACTCATCTTAGCATTTCTTGTAGGGTTGGTTTAATAGTGACAAATTTCCTCAGCATTTGTTTGCCAGAAAAATAATTTTATTTCTCCTTCATTCATAAACCTTAGTTTTGCTAAATACGAAATTCTTGGCTAACATTCATTGTGTTTAAGCAAGCTAAAGATAGGGCCCCAGTCCCTCCTGGATTGTAAAGTTTCTGCTAAGAATTCTGCTGTTAATCTGATAGTTTTTCTTTATAGGTTACCAGATGCTTTTGTCTCATTGCTCTTAGAATTATTTCCTTCAAGTTGACTCTAGATAGCCTGATGACTACATGCTTTAATGATGTCCTTTGGGCAATGAATCTCCCAGGAGTTCTTTGAACTCCTTATATTTGGACATATTAATCTCTATGAATGCTAGGGAAGTTTTCCTCAATTATTCCCTTGAATAAGTTTTCAGAACGTTTTGCTTTCTTTTATCCCTCAGGAACACCAATGAATCTTGTCTGGCTGTTTTACATAACCTCATATTTCTTGGAGACTTTGTTCATTTATTTTTATTTTTTTCTTTACTTTTGTATCATTGGTTTAATTTAAAAGCCTTTTATTTGAGCTCTGAATTTCTTTCTTCCAGGTTGTCTTCTCTATTGTTAAAATTTTCAACTGCAGTGCATTTAATTACTGATAAAAAATAATTTTCCAATTTTGTTATGTGTTCTGTTAGATCTTGCAACTTTCTTTTCCCCTCATTTCCTCCATTACTGCTTTCTTTTGTGATAAGACTTTTTTAGGGTTATCTTGTTATTTCCTTTTGTGTATATTTGAAATATACTTTCTTCATAGTTATTGTGAACACAAAATTTTCCTTTCATGTTATCATGAGAATTACATATGACATCTTAAAGTTATGACAATATACTTTGAATTCACACCAACTTAACTTTAATAACACGAGTGTCCTCTTACATATCTCTGCTCCTCCCACTTTATATTATTGATGTCACAAAGAACATCCTTAAATACAGTGTGCTCAGTGACAGATTTAATAATTAGTTTCATGCATTTATCTTTTATGACCTGTGAAAGATAAAATGTGGTTCTATAAACCAAATGACAAGAATATTGGTGTTTATACTTTTCTTTGTATTTATTTTAATGGAGATCTATGTATATTCCTATGGTTTGCAGTTAATGCCTAGCTTCCTTTTATTTCCATTTGAATAACTTGCTTTCATGTTTTTTGTACAGCAGATTTTACAGTAATTAGCTCTCCCAGTTTTAAAATTCAGGAATGTCTTAATTTCTTCCTATTTTCTAAAGACAGTTTTGCTGGTTACAGAGTTCTTAGTTGAAAATTTTTTGTTCTTTCAGCACTTCAAATATATCATCCCACTGCCTTATGGCCTCCAGGGATTTTGCTGGAAAACCTGTTGACAATCTTATTGAGGATCACTCATACATGAGGTGTTGCTGTTTTTGTGCTGCTTTTAAGGATCTATCTTTGTCTGTCTTTTAATTGCTTGTTTTTTCTAACAGATTATCATATTTGTATGTATGAATCTCATTGAATTTTTTTCTACTTCAATGTAATATAGCTTTTTCAATATGAAGGTTAATAGTTTTACACAAATCTGGGAAATTTTCTACAATTATTTCTTTAAATATTTATTCTGACACTTTTATTCTCCTCTCTGTGACCCTCGTTATACATTCGTCTCCTTGACACAAATGTTTGATTTTCTATTCATTTTGCTTCATTCTACTTGTTTTATTTTTCTTAGATTAAGTAATAAAATTGTCTTATCTTTAAATTCACTGATTCCATCTTTAACCTTTTCAAGTCTCCTTCTGTACCCCGCTAATAAACTTTTCACTTCAGTTATTTTACTTTACAATTTCGAAATTTAAAAAATTCTAACCCTTTATTAATATTCTCTATTTGGTGAGCCTTTGTTTTTTCATTTTTTTCTTAACTTCTTTATACATGAATATGTGTAATATTTTGACATATTTAAAATAGCTGTCTTAAACTGTTTATTAAGTCCAATATATGGTCTTTTTCAGGAAAACATCACTAATTGTTTGCTATTTTTTCCTATGTATTGGCCATATTTTCTTGTTTCTTTTTATATATCATACAATTTTGGGTAAAAAACAAAATAATATATTTTGAAAATCTGAAAATTGGGGTTTCCTCTCTTCTAGACATTGTTGCTTTTGCTTTTTGTTGTTGTTTGTTTAGTTACTTTTCTAAATAATTTTTCTAGGTCTGTTACCTTTGTAATATGTGTCCATGGAAGTCTCTTCTCCATATTCTGAGTGGTTGGGTGATAATTTGACAGGGATTTTCTTAAACGCCTTGAATCAGTAGTTACCCAGTCTTTGCTAAGGAGACTTCTGTGTGTGTTGGATCATGCCTTTGATACTTATCCAGACACTGACAACTCTGAACATTTTCTTTTGCCTCATGCAGTGCCTGAAGTTAAACCAAACATAACAAATAAAGGCCTTCTAAAGGTTTTCCTGAAACTGAGTATAGCCCTGAGATTTCTCACAACCCTACACTTGCACATTACCTGATAGTCTCCTGAGAATATGTTGGAGCTTTTTAAAGCTCCTTAAAATACTTTATTTTCTAGTTTCTCCTTAAAACTATTTGGTTACTCTATTGATTTCTTTCCAACTGTTATCCACTGCCTCAGGCTACTGTGAATTCAAACAATTGCCTCTATATTTTACACAAATGCCCCCAAATATAAGGCTTTCCCTACAGGGTGATCTCCAAGTAAAGTAGAATAAAGATAGCTTTGCTAGTGAGTCTTCCAGGGACCTCCACCCGCCACACAAGTCAATAATGCCAATTCTCCTGGGATGATGATATGAAAGAGATACAAATGCCTTCTGCCTACTTTGGTGGCTGCCACTCTGCTGGTTCTATTTACCGTGGTGGCCGCCAGTCTGCTGGATTTCAGTATAATATCAAGTTGTTGGTTTTTAAGGCTACCACTGAGCTGGATAGAGGACTATGTAAATAGAGTAAGCTAAAATACCACAAAGCTTACTGTTTCTACTGAGATTCTACTGTTTTATTTATTTTTTTTAATAAATGCTCCCTAGATTGCTGTAAACCTTTGGTCGAATTACAGAGTTCTCAAATGTGAATTCTGACAATTTATGCCAGTTTTATTTCATTGTTTTTATGGAGGAATTTTTGGAGATCCCTACTCTGTCATTTTATTTGACATCATCAGATTTTTGTTATATGCCTATGGAGTAGAACAGGAGCATAGAAAATGGGGAGACTTATTCAAAAATTTGAAATCCATATTTTTCTATGAGGATAAAAAATTTTATTGCAAGATGGCCCTGTCCTACTAAATAATATATTTCTTTCTAGTAATTTAATATTTTTTCTTCTCTCTTTCAGATGTATCTTGACTGCTTGTATTTAAAAACTATCTTTACTAATTACTAACTATGTCACTTTGGACAAGTTAATAAACCTCATTGTGTCTCTCTTAATATATCTGGAAGAATGTGATAATAGTAGTATTTACTCTGTAGAATTGTTGTAAGAAATATATGATTAATTTACATAATCTGCATTAAATCAGTATGTAGAACATACTAAGAGTCATGCAAGTGATGTGGTTGCAAAATCCTGGATGCCATATAGATGACAATTCTAGTTCATTTTGATATCACAAGCAATAGCTAGAACGTGGAAGAAACTCAACTATTTTGTTTAGTTGAGATTTACTTTTCAGTAAACATGTATTTCAATTTATTTTTATGACAATTGAAGAACTAAGATTTTATATTTTTAAACCAACTATAGAGATTAAAATGCTGATAGCTATCTATCCTGAAAGAATCAAGCAGCCCAATATTCTCACTATTTTTACCTTTTCAGGTTAAAGGGAATATTTCACATAGAAAGATTTTATTGTCACAAATGAAGAGGTACAAAGATATAATTAAAAGTTGCACAATTGCTGTTTATTACGGCTGACAGTTGTATCCATTTCTATGTAGCTTGTCCAGAATTACGGAATATCTAAAACACACACAAACAACTTTATGCCTGCTTTGGAAGCTAACATGATTTCATTCTGGAAGCTAATCTGCTATGTTGGTTTCTGATTGATCCCAGTTCTAGGAAGGCCTCTAAAATTTCTAGTTTATTTACTGTACCTTGCATAACAGCAGATACTTATGAAAAATCCTGTCCTTAGGTCAAACAACTTCAATGTTATAATAATTCAATTATCCTACATATCCCTTCTGAGCCACCCCTCCCCAATGGTATTTAAGGTCTGGATCTGAGGGCTAATTGTGTGGGAACCCACCATCTTGTTTTGTTGCTGCCCAAGACATAGACATGGCTTCTGTTCATAAGTCCCTGTTATGTGTTTCTTTCTATGAAACCGTATCTGTCACACTCTTTCTTCAGCCTCTCAGCTTCCTCAGTCTTTGAGGTAGGTTTGCAGAGTCCTGCCCAGGGTGAAACACCTGAGCATGCACACACACACATACACACACACACACACAAACACACGCATACCACTTTTTTTAGTTGGTTTATTCAGAAGTGAAATATCTTTGGAATTAGAGGGAGATGAGAAAGCAAAAGAGGGAAACACTGTGACTTCTCAGGGAAATTGTTCATCAATTTGATATTACTAATGTCTTGAAGGAAATGAGAATAGTACTACTGTACCACTCAATTAGTCAAACTGATTCATGGATTAAGCAATGTTGCCAAGGCACATGCTTTTCTGTATAATCCTTACCAGATATTTCAAAAGTAACTCTACCTGTAAAGCAGATGCCACACTTTACTGTGCTTTCTGAATAAATAAAATTACTAATATCAGTGGCTGAGTTAGTATGTTTGAATAATGATTATACCAAGAGATTTAAGGTGGATAGTACCTCAAACTATGGTACACTATGATAGTACCATCTTATGAAAGTACCATCTTCATGTCCATGCTATAAAAATAAACTATGCATGTGGGGATTTAAATCAATTGATAATACAGTTTCATGTATCCAGAAGCCATGGACAGAGAGAACATGGCATGGTCACCAAATCTCAGAGCATGCAAGTCAGCCCTCTTCTATTTGCCTAAACCCTTGATGCTGGAAAAAGTTAATTTAATTTCCAATAAAATAAAATTTCACCCTACCCAATTGGCAGTAAACATAAAAATTGTTACCTGTTAAGCAGTGAAAGACAGAAATTTAAATAGGTTTTTAGTAAGTTGATCTCACTTTAAAATTATATCCATAATTTCATTTTGTGTTTATGCCTTAATAACCCAAGAATAATGTGTTTGTTATCAATAGCAAATATTTTAGTTGGGATATATATATATATATATATATAAATGCATTATGCAGTTTTGCCAATAGAATGTCATTGATAGTTTGTACGATATAATGATGGCTAACATTTATCTGAGTACCTTCAAAATGTCAGGCATTTTACAGATAGTTATGAATATTTAAAATGCCTATTATGAACTAGACACTATTCAAACAACTAAGGACAAAGTAATGAAATAAGCAGATGAAATTTCCTATTCTTCTGAAGCTTTAATCTATATTATTTTATTAAATTATCTCAACAAACTTATAAGTATGAGAAACTGAGGCTTAGTGAGCTTAATTAACTGGCATAACTTTTCTCATCCAGCTAGTAGAAAAGCCAGGTTTCCAAACATGTTCCAAAAAAGACAGTCTGATTCCTGAGTCTATGCTCTTGATTCTCTGGACTTGGGCATTAAAAAAAAAAATACTGTTCATTTTCTTTAGCCATATATTGTGTATGAGTGTCAGTAATATTATAGGTAATTCTTATGAAAAATATACTCATAGTAGAAATTTAAGAGCTATGCCTTCAGATTAATACATTAAAAATAAATCTACAACTTCTAGTTTTGAACCAGATAGAATAAACCCACTAAATGTCTTTCTTTTTTCTCACTGATTACTAGTAAAAACACTGGGGAAAAAAATGCAGAAAAAACTACCCAAGCACTGTGAAGAGTAAAAGCAAAACAAAGCAAAGCAATGCAAAAGAAAACAAAACAGAAATAAGCAAGCAGATTGAAGATCAAAGTCCAAAGAAGTATTTGAACTTTCGGCCTCTGTGTGTTTTCTAAGTTTCTTTTCCTTATTTATCTTCCAGCTGTGGAATAAGGGCAGGCCTTATTGGGAAGTGTGCAGCAGTCATGGACAGTAAAAACTAGAAGAGAAAATTTATCCTTCATAAGAGGACTAGGGAAAGGGCTCCCTGTAATCTAGAGAGTATGTGAGAATTTCTCATTTAATTTGATTTCTCCTATCCTTTGCCCTGAGACAGCTGCCCTGGTGTCACATAATACCTCAGACTGAGAGAAAACCCATTTCTCTGGATAGAGAAACTTAGAAAGGGGCCCCTGTTTGGTGAATGTTAAAGAAAACTATAATTTGGTAGCTTTGTTTTTCTCACTGCTTCACTCCCAAAACAGGGTTAGTCTTTCAGAAATGCATCGCAAGACAGGGGACTAAACTTCTGGAAAAAATCCCATATTTCTAACCAGAAAGCAAAGAGAAGGATTCCCTGGAGACTAGAGAATATAAGGAAAATCCTGGGAAGGAGACAGATGGATAAATGTTTCCCTAATTTTATATACAAGCTGACACATGTCCCAGGCTGATTCACAAGCTGTGCATGTGTGAAAGGAGCCCAAAGAAGTAAAGAATGTCTCTGATGATTAAAATACAATATACACTACCACTCAAATCTCAGATGAACCTCTGAGTGGCTCTTGCTAAAGACTCGTCCAAAAGTATGGAAAAGCTTTTACATTAAAATGATAATAAAGTTACTACCCACTGAGGTCAAGACACACAAAACATTGATCTCAAATTAAATGGATTAGTTCTCTGCTGAAACAAAACATCGACATTGTCCAAAGGATTTTAACATAGCAGTGTCTCACAACATAATTTTCAAAAATGTTCAAGATATAATCCAAAATTGCTCAAGATACAAAGAACCAAGAAAATGTAACTATTTCTCATAGAAAAAGACAGATGCCAACCTGTCCAATATCAAGATGACTAAGATATTGGAATTATCAGACAAAGACATTAAAGCAACTATTATAGATATCTTTCATAAGATAGATATAACACTCTTGAAATAATTGGAGAGTAACATTTTCATCAGAGATATAGAAATTATTTAAAAGATAGAACTAAATATAATTTATATTTTATTTCTTATTTTATTATTAATTGACAAATAATAATTGTATATATTACATATTTATGGGGTGTAATGTGATGTTTTGATTTATGTTAACATTGTGGAATGATTAAATCAAGCTAATTAACAAATCCGTTATCTCACATACTTATCATTTACTCTCAATAATTTTGAAATATGCAATGCATTATTATTTATCATAGCATCTGTGCAAGTGATCAGAAAAGCTTACTCATCCCATTTAACTGAAATTCTGTACCCTTTGATCAACACCTCTACTTTCACAATTCAACCCTATCCTCCAGTCTTTAGTAACCACTCTTCTACTCTTTTATTCTACGATTTCAACGTTTCTACATTCCACATATAAGTGAGTGCAACATTTGTCTTTCTGTGCCTGGCTTATTTCAATTCCAGTAATGTTCTAAAGGGCCGTCCATGTTGTTTTGAATGACAAGATTTCTTTCTTTCTAAGGCTGAAGGTATTCTATTGTTTATATATATCTCCATTCAATGATGGTCAGTTAGCTTACTTCCATATCTTTGTATTGTGAATAATGCTGAAATAAACATGTTAGTTAAAATATCTTTTTCATTTTATTTGGATACATACCCAGAAGTAGGATTGCTGTATTATATGGGAAATGTATTTTTAGTTTTCTGAGGAACCACCATCCCGTTTTCCATAATGGCTGCATTAATTTACATTCCCACCAACAATGTGCAAGAGTTCCCTTTTCTCTATACTCTTGACAAATACAAATTTTAGAACTGAAAAAAAGTAATATCTTTAATAAATATTTCACTGAATAGGTTCAATACCAGGATGGAAATGAAAGAGCATGGTCAATAAACTTTGAAATAGACCACCAGAAATCTGGAAAAACAAGGAAAAAAGGGATTTAAAAAGTAAACAAGAACTCAGAGACCTGTGGCGTAATATTAAAATGCATAGCATTTGTGTCTTTGAAGTTTCTGAAGGAAGCTGGAAAGAAGTTAATCCCAAGAAAACATTTTGAGGATATAGTGGTTGACATTTTCCAAATCTGGGAGTTTCCTGTTATCTACATTCTTTTTCCCTTCAGATTTATATACAGTGATTTTATATTTTTAATAAAACAAGTTCTTGTGAGATATGGAATGGGCTATGGAGAGTCAGATAATAGAACTGGGTTTTAGAAGGCATGAAGCTAAATTATGTTTTTAAGGTTTAAGTTTTGTACTAAGATTCTTATCTTAGATTTATATATATTTATGTAGCAACCTATATAAATTAATGAAAATCAATCAATTCCCAGCTCTCAATTTGCCTAGAGCAGTGAATACCAACCGTAAATTAGCTGGCTGTATTTGGGAATGATGATTGATCATCAAGGTCAGATAAGGGAACTGATATAAATAAGACAAGATGGTCATTCAAGTGAATGATAGCACATGTATAGTGAGGGTCAAGACAGTAGCTCTCAGGGAGTTTTATCTTTCAAGTGAGACAATAACATGCAAATAGTTAACAAACCTGCGTAGCTCATAAATCATAGGTTGGGTTTATTATGGGTAAAAGTCTTCCCCAAGGATTAACAAAAGCTTTCTAGAGGTGTGAAAACCTCTGTCTCTAATATTTTGTGTTGCCCCTAGACTAATCATGGAAGCTTGTAAGAAGAGAGGAAAAGGTTTGAGTTGTCAGAGCATTCAGTACAAAAATGCTTTATTGCGTGCCTAATTACATTTTAGGCAGCTTATATGTTATTTCAATAACCCCAGCAAAGTAGAATTGATTAATTCTTACTTGGCAAATCTGGAAGAGCTTTATAAAAGAGGTGACTTTTGTGCTGGCCTGGAAATATAGGTCGAGAATTTAGGAAGTGGTGTCCCAGGTAAACAGCATATCTTTAGAAGAAACATGGATTCATGAAAAAATAAGATGCATATAGGAGAGGGGTGCGAACATGACTGTATTTTCAGGAGTTCATTCTGAAGGGAATATGAAAAATGGAGAAAGAAATTAAAGACATTAAAACCCCTTTTTAGGTTTTAAATATTTAAAATACTCTATGACAATTTTCTTGGGCTTTTAATATACCTATAGATAATAAATTTGTATTATGTCAATAAGGGAGGATTCTGACATTCCTGTAATCTTGAGATTGATCTATTAATGGTCATATAGAATTAGTATCATCATTTTCTGAAAAATTTTCCCTGGTGTCGTGTCACAGGTATGACACAAAACTAAATGAGTTGTACCTGACCTTTTATTTTTATTCAATACATCAAACACTTACCTAATATCTACTATGTTTTAGGGGAGTTAAATAAAGTAGATTTTCCACATTGTCAATGTTTAGAATAAAGTTGAAATGCTGACACATTGGCAGGTGACTACAAATGTGGTGTTTAAATGCTGTGACAGATTGTTATAGAAGCACATTTGAAGAATTGGCTGATGCTGCCTTTGGGGAATAAGAAATCTTCACAAATTAGGTAACACTTCACATAGATTAGGGAGCTCTGGGTTCATATTTTTTCTTTCATAGCAAAGATAAAACCTTTGTTGGTTTACAGGCTGACAGTTAGAAACTAAAGATGAATTAAAGGTAGTTTGTTATGCAGAGTGACAAGCCTTTGAAAGAGAGAGTGCACCGCATACCCAGCCAAGAGTTGTGAAGGACCAAGAATAACAGAAAAATAGTGAGATATTTAGTATGTTTTGCCTGTTGCATACACAGAAAAAGTGGACCCAGATGAACTGTGCAAGATGAATTGGGGTCAAATAATGACAGTCCTTGATTGTCCAGGAGATTGAATTCATTTTGTAGGCTTACGGACCCAATCAGGTGTTTTTCAGAAAAGAAAATGATATGATTAGTGTATTAGTCTGTTTTGTATTGCTATAAAGGAATATCTGAGGCTGGGTAATTTATAAAGAAAAGAGATTTATTTGGCGCATGGTTCTACAGGCTATATAAGACACGTAGTGCTGGAGTCTGCTTCTGGTGAAGGTGTCAAGAAACTTCCACTTATGGAAGAAAGTGAAGAGGCAGCAGGCATATAATATGGCAAGGGAGGGAGCAAAAGAGAGGAGAGGTCTCAGATGTTTTAAACAACCAGCTCTTGCATAAACTTTTTACCTCTGGAAGAGCACAAAACCATACATGGTAAATCTGCCCCTATGACCCAAACACCTTCCACAAGGCCTCACCTCCAACAGTGGGGATCAGATTTCAACATAAGATTTGGACCAGACAAATATCCAAACTATATCAATTACTATTACAATCCCTAATAAAAATTAATAAAATGAATGCATTCATGCTATTGGAACAATGAATTGAATAATAATGATGTCGAGTTTGTTCCTAACTGGATGGTTAGTTTATAGCTATGGTTTCCCAACTATCCACAGATATACTATATTCATCAGTTATTGGAAAGCTGTGCCTCAATATTTCCAGCTTTTGAACCAGCACTTTCAACCCTTCTTTCATCATTACCCTCTGTAGATTTCATTAAGTGCCAGAATTCAAGTAAATCAGAAACCTACAAAAGTAGCAAATGAAATTGAGTCAACTAGTAAATTTGCTAGGTCTCCTCTAATATTTGTGAGGCCAAAAGCAAAGGTAAGAATGAAAACCCATATAACCTATGTATAAATATTTAAAATGCATAAAAATACCAAAATATTTATTAGTAAATAAAATGTGTTGTATCCTCCTATGTTGACAGATGCACCTGCATAAATACTCGGAAACCCAGGTTCAAATAGAGGATTTTTTTTATCTCTCAGAGTTTTATACACTAATGTGACAGTGTCAGAAAATTTTAAGTTCATATTCCCATCACCAGCTACATTCAGCGCTTGAAGGAACTGATATATGAGAAACTGAATATACAGACAATCAATAATCAGACCATATGTGACAGTAGAACAGTAAACCACAATGTCTGCAGCAACCAGAAGCCTGGAAAACCAAACCACAACCTCTGCAACAATCATTCTAGAATTTTGAATACTTGATTAGTGACTGCCAGTTTTCGTAAGTTTTGCCACCCCCTTCCCATTCAGGACCACCAGAAAAAGGTAAATGTGTTCCCCAAACAAAACACATAGGATATTCTGATTCTAGTTAACACATCCAACAGCTTTCCCGTACCAACAACCTCCCATCTGAGCATATCTAAAATCTTCCCCCACCTTTTTTTTTTCTATAATGATTTCCTGCATTTTTGCTTGCCTTTTAGTTCCTGTTAAACCTAAGGGATGGTGGCTAACTCCCTTTCTGTAGCAAGTAATAAATGAGTATATTATTTGGATTATAATGATTTTTGTGTGTGTAAATGTGTATAAAAATGTGGACAATCCAGTCTGGAAAACACTGCTGTATCCATACTTCCCACAGTGACCCAGTGACCACCTTTTGGGCCTTAGGAAGACACAATAAAGGTGGCCTGATTAGATTGCAGAAGCAGGTTGAGCGTCATTTGACCAAGTAATTCTAGAGTCCTGAGTAATTGGAACATCATCTGCAAGGAGAGGGCACATATTCCAGGTAGGAACAAAACTGCTGGTCTTGCAGACCTCTCATTCCATGGGGAGAGGTATAGCTAGAGTAGGGCCAGGGAAGGGCTCTGATGTCTGGGCAAGGCTCTTTTTACCCATGCTCAGCAAAGGCTTCAACTTGAAATCTACAGAAATTTTAAAAATCATTACCTCATCCAAATATGGGTTAGAAAATCTCAGTGCTTTCTCAGTTTCCTGACACCCCATAATTCTGTAAGTATTTACATTCTTTTGTAATTCCTGTTTGTTTGCCTTATGTATTTTTAAGGCAGACAATTTTTTGTGTGTCCTGGGGGCTAATATATAGAGTCAGACTTCAATATATTATTATTTGTTGATGAAAAGTTATCAACTATAGTTTGGAAAACAATAGTTTTCTCTTGTAATTCAAAGAATGAGGAAACTAAATATCAACTTGGCTTTACCTACTAATTTCAAAGATCTTATTGCCTATGTAGGAGAGAAACTGGCAATTTAAAATTTCTTTACCACCATCAATTCCAATATTCAAGGCTTTCAGGAAAATATGTGTTTTGAGGAGGAAAATATTCTCCATTGTTTTCATATAGTTGGAAAATTATGAAGAAGTCTGAGAATTCTGCAAGAAGTAATATAATCATAGTTCTGAAGACGTTTTACTTTGATTATTGATTTTAAAGTGTGCTTTTATGTGTAAGGCACCTAGGGAGGTATTAGCCTTATAGGTGTAATATAAATGAGAAGTATTTTAAAAAGATAGTCCTGAAGGTTGATAACAGTATTTCTACTGTTTTGGTTTTGTTGGTGATGTTTTATTTGTTGTTGTTTGTATTTATGGTTGTTATTAGTAGGGATTGTCTTCAGAACAATTAAAATCTCTGTTTTTAGTGGGGCATTAGGTACACCAAAATCTCTTCTGCAGCCACATTGACTAGAAATTAATTTTACATTTTCGTAACAGGCAGGTGTCTCCTATGGAATAGCAGCAGGCTTATACTGTTACCTGTGAGCATTTCCCCAGGCTCCAGTCGGAACGTTATGAATTATAAGAGTTTTGACGATAATATTCCCATGGGAAGAGAGAAGCATGATACCATCCTTGCCAATTTTGGTCCTGATTAGAGCTAAGACACTAGCATTTTGAATCAATGATATATCATGGAAAAAGAATGTCTGATAGCTGCCCATTATTCCAGAATCATAGTGAGCAGAAAGTACAGGAAGTTGCAGTTGAATAAATTGAAATCTTGTAAAACATTTTTTTGTGTTATTTCCTTTAACAAAAAAAACGTCAAAAATGTACCTGGCTTTTGCTTATTAAAAACTAACCCCTAGAGAAACAAAAAGCACTTCCATTACACTCCATAAAATATATATTAAAAGTCTTCATTTATTTTGTAAGATAAATTTTCTCCTTTTAACTGGTTAAAAAAAAAAAGCGTGGTTTTTCTCCTTTACTAAACTTTATGCATTGAGAGGAAACTCAACTATTTACAAATCCAATATAACCTCAAATGGTTATTAAGAGTAAAGGATTATTATGTTAATAGAAATAGTTATTTACTAAGATGTATATGCTAAGAGATTACATAAATCCCTACTGAAAGGAAAAACAATTCCTTCATTTGTATTTTCAGTAATAGCTGAAACATCTGTCACTAAGAAAATATGTTATTTCCTTTGCATTGAATTTCCAGATTTTGACCTTTGAGGTGGTTTGCTGGACTCATCTTGAAGTCAGGTGAAAACATCCATTAATTAGAAAAACTATTACAGTAACTGGAAAAAAAAAAAAGATGTTTAAAATAACAGACCATTTTGTCACATAGATTTGGTGAGAAAAAAAATGTGGTGCTTGAATACCAGAATCTGGTGTTTTGTCCTACCTTCAATGCCACATAGCTGTGTGACCTGGGAAAAACTAACTTGCCCACTGTTTCTCAGTTTATTTGTCTTCGAAACATAGACAATACACAACTACCCTTTCAAATTTGCCATGCAGTTATAAGAAGAAATAAACTAAAATTATTGTTTTCTTATTCACAAAACACTATGCAAATCCAAATAATTGGTAAAATATAAAGAATGACACACCGAATTACAACAAAAATCTCTGTATTAATTCTCTAACACTGCCAAAAGACACATTCCTTTCCTATACCATGTAATAAGAACTTCAGTACATTATACATTAACTACTAGTTTTTTCTATTAACAACATATTATGAACCTGTCATTCAATATTCGTTTTAAACCATCCTGCATTTATTTCCTTTTATTTTGTCTTTTGTTTCCTTTCTTTTTTCATTTTCTTTCTCTCTTCCTTCTTTCCTTCGCCTTCCTTTTCTTCTTCGTTACATCATTCCTTCCTTCTTTCCATTTTTTATTCCCATATCCCTGCCTTCCAACATTCACCGAAGACTTGCTACTATCCTAAGCAATAGAAAAATGCAAAATGAAAAGAGAGAAATAAAGTACTAGAAGGAATTTAAAAATAAAACATATTGTAATAGGAATTTTCAAGTATTTCCTTGGACTGTGACTGTATTGAGGGGTGTAAAGGAAGGAGTAATGAGAGATTAAGCTAGGAATGTAGACGTAGAAAATCATGGAGGACTTTAGGTACCGTATTTAGGGTGTTCTGTTTTATTCTATGGGTGTTATAGAGCTAGTGAAAAACTTTAGCTTGCAGAAAAATCTAATACTTTTTGAACATTTTAATTCTTTCGATGGTAAGGAGGAATGTAAGACATATTAAATTGTTCAGTAAGAAAACCAGGAGTGTTTCAAGAACCTAGCTGACAAGTGATAACCATGTGGACTGAGATTGATGCAACGGAGATTGCAAAGAAGGGGAAGAACTGGGGTAATGTACAAGCAAGAACAGAAGGGACAGACTAGTCTGGATGCAAGGTATGAGAAAGAGGAAGGATTTGAGAATGACTACAAGGGAAGGTACTGTGTGGGTGAAAAAAATAGTTAAGTTTTCAGCATGTTAAATTTGACCTGTCAATGAGCCATCAGTAGGGAGACCAGTAGAAGATGGCATCTGATATGGTTTGGATCTGTGTCTTCCCCAAATCTCATGTTGAATTGTGATCCCCAATGTTGGAGGTGGGGCCTGGTGGGAGGTAAATGGATAAGAACGTATCTCTTATGGATGGTTTAGTATCATCCCTTTGGTATTGTCCTCATGACAGTGAGTAAGTTATCATGAGATCTGCTTGTTCAAAAGTATGGACCACCTCCCTCCTCTCTCTCATGCTCCTGCTTCTGACATATAAGACCCTTGCTCCCCCTTTGCGTTGTGGCATGATTGGAAACTTCCTGAGCCTTTCTCAAAAGCAGACACCACTAATGCTTCCTGTACAGCCTGTAGAACTATGAGCCAATTAAACCTCTGTTCTTTATAAATTACCCAGTGTCAGGTATTTCTTTTGAGCAATGCAAGAAAGGACTAATAACAGCACTAATAACTAATCACATACACTGTTTCCTGACCCTGAGCATTCATTCCTTAATCTGTTTGTCTGGTTGTTAATTATCTCTTAGGTCTTACCTTAAAGATTTTTGCTCAGAGAGGTTAACTACCCTTTCCCAGTTATATACTCTCATAACATTTTCTAGTTTTCATTCCTAAAACTCATAAATTTTAATGTGTAATTGTTTGTGCAAATATTTAACATGTCTGTCCTGCTACACTGTAGAATCCAGGAGAATACAAGTAATTTGTCTTATTCTTCATTGTCTGCAGTACACAAAAAAGTGCCTGAGCAGATAAATTCTTATTTTATTATTATCACTATTTTTTTGAGATGGAGTCTCGCTCTGTTGCCAGGCTGGAGTGCAGTGGTGTGATCCCAGATCACTGCAAACTCTGCCTCCCAATTCAAGTGATTCTCCTGCCTCAGCCTCCCAAGTAGCTGGGACTATAGGCATGCACCACCACGCCCAGCTAATTTTTGTATTTTTAGTAGAGACGGAGTTTCATCATATTGGCCAGGGTGGTCTCGATCTCTTGACTTCGTGATTCTCCCATCTCGACCTCCCAAAGTGCTGGAATTACAGGCATGAGCCACTGCACCCAGGCAGATAAATTATTCTTAAATGAATAAGTCTAAGTCAAGTTTCAGTGGAGATGTGTGCCTAAAGATAGAGCTGTAGTGGGTATCAACATAGGGAGTAGATAAAACAAAGCCACAAGAGTGGATAGAATTAACTAAATATAATGCACAGAATGGGACAAGTGCAAAGGATGAAATAAATTGGAATGTAAATTCCATACACCAGGAACACTGACTTCTTCAATTCTGTATCTACAGAGCATAGAACAGAGTCTGGGATATAAAGAGCATTCACATATTTATTGAATGAACAAATGAAAAAAAATGAGCTGACAGCATGTATATTTAAGAGCCTGAGAGTTCTTCATATATGTGGACATAATAATAAATCTCCTTTCTCTGTGCAAAAATTCCCAGTTCTCTCTATCATCCTTTCTATACATAATACAGAGGCTTTATGGCATAGTCTATATCATATTTTCTTTATTTTAAAACGTTAGTCAAGCACTATGCAGGTATGATAATAAAAGAATAAAAACAAATGGATTTAGAAAGTGTCATAGAATTAGAAAAGAAACTATATTAA
>CAUYLG010008292.1:0-77012 GCA_963573385.1 Cacajao melanocephalus | reverse complement strand
TGTAGTTCTCCTTGAAGAGGTCCTTTACATCCTTTGTTAGTTGTATTCCTAGGTATTTTATTCTCTTTGTAGCAATTGAGAATGGCAGTTTGTTCTTGATTGGCTCTCTTTAAGAGTGTTACTGGTGTATAGGAGTGCTTAGGATTTCTGCACATTGATTTGTATCCTGAGACTTTGCTGAAGTTGCTTATCAGTTTCAGGAGATTCTGGGCTGAGATGGAGATTACATTTCAACTTGAGTTTTGGTGGGGACAGCCATTCGAATCATAACACATGTGTATGTCTCTGGGACAGGGAATGCTTTGATTCTATTTCATACTAAGGATACATGACTAATAAGTAATCTTTTCCCAAGAGAAATTTTCTTTCTTTCTTTCTTTTTTTTAAGACATGTGGTCTCATTATGTTGCTCAAGCTAGTCTTGAGCTCCTGGGCTCAAGTGTTCCTCCCACTTCACTTCAGCCTTCCATGTAGTTGGGATTATAGGTACACATTACCATGCCAGGCTCTCAAGTTTAGTTTTTGTTGAAAGAAGAGAAAGAGAACAAAAGGGCACTAAGTGGAAGCAGAAAAAAGTGTTGTATGATTGGAAGAAATAAGAAAGAAATGGGTGGCTGGAGTATTTACAAGTCAAGTTTGATGACAGCTTTACCTATGTATAACCTGGTCTTTCCACACTGTTCACATTTAAAGCAGGTTATTGATATTGTGACTGTAGCTGTGGCTGCTTTGGTTTTAGCTTCTTAGATGGCTTGAGGTAGTTGCTAAAATAATGGTAGATCAGACTTACTGTAGCAGTTCTTCCTCTTTTTGTTTTTTGCATGTAGAACTAGGTCATGTCTTTTTATAATCATTCCTGAGGCTATCCTTATAAATACTTCTCTTCTTTCTGCTTGAATTTACCCCTCATAGGACAATAGCTCATACAATGCCTAGAAAATTCATATTTCTGCTAACATGGCAGTTGACTAATTAAATATGGGGATCATGATTCTTCTAGTCCTCTCAAAGCTGCTTTGACAGAAATTTAAAAAAATCCAGGAATCAATTAATGCCTATGAAAAACAAATAAAAACACATTCCTTAATTGTAACATAAAATACAATAGGCTTTGTCCTATTAGTGATAGTCTTTATTCAAAAACATTGTCATTTAAATGTGCTAATTTACCTTAAACTACTTCTAATTCTTTTTCCATTAGAGAATTTTCACAATTGAGCAGTAAATTCACTTTTTTTTTTTTTTGAGACTAAAAATAATGGAACAGGCAGCTTAGATTAGAATTTCTTATCAGCTTCTTTTGAGACCTTTGGTAAGATCACTGACTTCTTTCTTTTCTCATTTCCTCAACAGAGGAAAATCTACTGAGCAAATTTCGGTGAATTTGTAAACATGTTTTTTTTTTTTTTTTTAGACAGAGTCTCACTTTGTCGCTAGGCGCCAGGCTGGAGTGCAGTAGTACGATCTCGGCTCACTGCATCTTGCCTCCTGGGTTCAAGCAACTCTCCTGCCTCAGCCTCCCAAGTAGCTGGGACTACAGGCACGTGCCACCATGCCCAGCTAACTTTTGTACTTTAGTAGAGATGGGGTTTCACCATGTTGGCCAGGATGGTCTCGATCTCTTGACCTTGTGATGTACCCACCTCGGCCTCCAAAAGTGCTGGGATTACAGGTCTGAGCCACCATGCTCGGCAATTTGTAAACATCTTAAAATGCACAAGGTTTCATTCATTGACCAGCTTTTCTCATTTTCCCTGGTCTCCTTAGCCTGCTGCTTACGAAGCTCATAATGGAATGAAAATTTTATTTCACAATGCTTTCTGAGTGTTTGCTGTTTCCAAGGAACTATGCTAAAATGTCCAAAAATAGAATATATCTAAAAATGGAATATTCTTATTTTCAGAAAGCCAAAAGCTGGGAAAGGGGGGCTAGTTAAAATATAAATACTTGGGTGTATAAGCTACACACAGCACACAATAACAAGCAGATATTTATTGAGAATCTACTATGCACTTACCTTGGGCTAGGTGCTGTTGGGTGATGAAGAAGTGAGTATAGTTCATGACTTAACTGGGAAGACGAAGCATACACACATGCACACAGGCTGGTATGAACCCAAATAAGTGGGGAGATTTTGACAAGAGGACATCAGAGTGCTGGAGTTATAGTCAGTGTTTAATACATGTTTAGAGATTGTTTAAAGAAGACTAGGGTAAACAGAGAGTATGAAGTAGCCTTAGCTGGTGCTTTAGGAATGACAGTCTGATATAAAGGTGGACTGGGAAGAAAGGAGGAGACACTCTGGGCAGGAAGACGATAGGAACAAAGGGAAGGAATGAGGTATGTAATGACATGACTGGGGATGAGAGACATTGAGGGGTCATGGGTTGGACATAAAAAGGGGACTTATGTATCTCATCTAAGGCTGTTTTTCTCAAAACAAATGGAGGTGGTGTTTGAACTTGGGATATCTGACCCTGAATCCCATGGGCGGGAGGTAAAATTGCACAGACATCTAGATGTAGCCGCCTGAAATTTGAGTACAGTAATGTGACTTTAATTTTGTAGATACATAGAAATTAGGTAAATATTATTTCCTTGTCTTTCTGCTATAAAGATAGCTATAAAACAGCTGCTTTAATATTGAAACAAACAGCTCTGAATGGAGAAGAAAAATTTCAGAAAACATTCAGATTTCTGAAATTATTATCTTGTAAATGACTCAAAGTATTGGGAAGTAATTTTTTAACTATCGAAATTCCAATACTATATACGAAGTGCTATTCCTGAGTTTCTGCTGAGGACTATTTTAAGTTTCTAAAAGGGATCTTTTCTAATTGAGATATACATGTTTGGTATTCCTGTTATATAGAAAACTCTCTAGAATTTTAAATAAACCCAATATGTATTTGTAAGAAGAAATAAAGAGATAGAAAACATAATCTTACCTCTGAAATTAATAAGGGAAAATTGAGGGGAAATACAGTATGCCTAGAAGTGTACTGTCAACTATGGAGGCATTACTAGATCTTGACGTGGTAAGTTTTTCTTCATAGGCTGTTTGGATTGACATACTGTGTACCATCAGGACATAAATGGGTCTTCTTGGAAAGAGAACTCAAATGGAAATTAGGGATAGTGTCACTTGGGGTTATGTATGGTTAAAAATAAACGTAATTGCTCCAGTGAAAAATATTGAAAACCACTGGCAATTTTCTTTTGTTTGTTTCACTCTGCTGTACTTTATTAACACAAGTTTTAATTAACTCCGTTGACAGTATTATTTTTCTCTTGCAGCAGCTGACTAAAAATCTAGGGCAAATTCTAGCAATAATTGTGCTGAATCTCTTCAGGGAAAAAGTGAGAGTGATAATACTTATTAAACTTTCCAGTGGTTTGCATTAGCAAAAATTTCTTCTAAGACTGGATATTTTCACTTTTTGCTCGTTTGAAAGCAAGAAAACCTGAGTCCTGAGTTGTCTGAACTGGAAGAAGAGTTTCGGTTTTCATGGAGAGAACTTCTTTAAAAGAGAAATTGTTTTAAAGATGATGCAAATTCTTGGATATCTATGTGTCTACACTTACTTAGTAGCTAAGTGTTGGGTGATACAGCATTTCTTCTGTTTCTGTTTCCACAAACACTGAAATTGAGCCTCAGCACTGCAATGAAGACATGACAGCTTATGCTTTCCAATATTTTTATACGCTCTGGAAAAAATCTACGCCATACCCATATGAAAAAAAAAAGTAAAAATTCTTTCCAGATGCACATAAACCCATTTAAACCATTTGGATTCTCTTAAAAATATTGACGATAGAATTTTTGGCTCTATAGTACAGATGATACATACATGTATTAGAATGTATAGATAATTTTTTTATTATGTTATCTTTAGTGTTGCTAATTTCCTCTTTTTTCTTTCTCCCTCTTAAGTTTAAGAAAAATAAAGTTCCCAGTTTGGTACCAGGATTTAAACTGAGCTCCAAACTGTAGTGAAAAAGAAAGGTCTATAATTTGATTTCTGATACAGTTGGAGATTTGCACATTATACATATTCTGATCTTATGTTATTTAAAATTACTTCTCCACATAGTCCTGGCTGCCAATCTGTGTAGAAACTTTGTCATGCTATTATAATCAGATATTTTTAAGATTTACTCTTTTTCTTTTATTTTGAAACATATTTTCTTTATTTTCATTACAGTAAACATCTTGGGTACCTGATAGATACTTAATAAATTTCAAAAAGGAGCTCAAATTATTTCAAGCAAAACAGAAAATTTAACAAGATTTTTAAAGCTTCCTATAGGGAAAATGAATCTTGTAAGTGGGCATGTGCTATTTTTGGCTTCTTAGCAACCAAGGATTTGAACATCTTTCCCATTATGGGCTAACCCTAACAGTAGGGGTAAGGAGGACCTTTCTTTTTACAACAAGAGTGAAGGAAGCAAATAATTCTTTGAGTTTCTAGGCTTGTAGGCAAGTCCCGTAGCCTTGGTAATTGGATACTGGAAATAAAACCTTTAATATAAGGGAATCATTATAAGAATGGGAGCAGAGTTTGTGCACAGAACTGTCGTGGTGTTTTCAGAGGTAACACTGTCCACTGCTAAGCGGTGAGTGTCCGGAGATGGCAGCGTCCATCCAGATGATCTTGGCTATACTTTGGCATTCTTTATTTCTCCCAATTTTGTACATCTTTCTAGTGTTTCTCAAGCTATGTATTATTCTTTCAATAAATTTGTTTTCTGTCTAATTAGTTAGAGTAGATTTCAGGTATTTGGAAATAAGAAGCATGTCTACTACTTTTCATCATGAGGGAGTAATTTTTTAAAATTGCAGGTGAACTTTAAATAGTAATGACTTTCATTGGTACACTTATTTAAAAATATTTTGAAACACTTATACATTCTTATTTAATTTTATCCTAAGAATATTACTATGAAATAATTGGAAGCAGTTTCTATCAACCACATGATATAAGAATAAGCTATGGCATGGAAACATTAAATGACTTGCCAAGGACATCAGGCATAGAGAAGAGTTTAGAAGCCAAATCACTTGCCTCTCAATATCACATTTTCCCATATTTGTTTACATTACTTTATATCATGAGTGTACCAGTAAGAGTCTTAACAAACTAAAAATAATAGGCAAGACCAATGTTAACTTAGCTATTTATTGAGTAAATCTTTAATCTCTTATTTAAGCAGTAAAAACAAAATGATGAAGCAATGAATGAATGAAGCTGTTCTCATTCTCCAGGAGTTTACTGTCTCATCAGGAAGATAGACCTGTACACAAATAACTTTTGTATGATGCCTAGAATGAAAGTGTTCTGAAGGAGGGAGCATTTGATCTGGTTTTCTAAGGATGAATAGGATTTTAATAGGTATTTATGAGGTTGGGGAAAATTTTCCAGGGGGAATTTCTGAAATGAACAAAGGAACAAAATACATACAAACATGGAGCTGTGTTCTGGTTGGAGGCAGTGTGTAGACCTTGCTGTTCTTCATCGTGAAGAAAATAAAACCAGGCATGGGAGACATTTGTGGAGGTGTGGTTTTTCACAGCAGTGATGACAAAGGGGTTCTTTGATTATGTGATATTTGAGCAGCGACCTGGAGGATGTGAGGAATGAATCAGTCTTGGGAAGAGCCTTCTAGGCTGAAGGAATGGTAAATACCAAGGCCCTGAGGAGGAATTTGTGGAGAAAGAGCAAGAGTCCAATGTAGATAATGAGAACAAGAGAGAAGAGGAGCTGAAGGATTAGAGACTGTCAAATCATTCATGCCATAATAAGGCATTGAATACATTCTCAGTATCATAGGAAGAGGATTTTGAGCAGAGGATATGTGCTTTTAAATGATCACTCTGGCTGTTCTGAAGTAAGGATATTGGTTGAGCAAGTAAGGAGTTGAAAAGTTAGAGGCAATGGTGACCTAGACCAGATAGGCCTAGACTAGGATGGCTATAGTCATAATTTGACCCCTTTACTACTTGTCTGTCTTCAAAAGATGATTAAAGGGTATAGGGAAAAAATAATGATGGGATCTGTGTGCTGGCTATGAGTCAGCCAGTTTTGGGAAAATATATTCTTAAATAGTACTTTTGACACCCACAATTCACACTATGCATATGGCTATGTACTAAGGAAAATTAAAGCTTTTAATATTCCCTTAAGAGAAGACTTCATAATTTTTATAATTAAAATTTTGAAATAGTGTCCATCAGGAAATATTATGTTTACCGTAAGTTATTTGTGCCGAAATACAATACTATTGCTTTCTCTAATACCATATACTTGGTTTTCAGGTTGTAATAAAATGGTCTCAAAATTATGTTAGGATTTCAGCTGTTTTACATGAGCTAGTTCTTTTTGTAGAATTAATGTCAATGGCCATTAGAGAATATGACTGAAAAGTAGGAAGGTCAGAATCACCAAAGGAAATGAAGATTGCCAGTAGTATTTATGAAGCAGGAAGGGCAACTTGGTTTAACCATACAATAATGGTGATTGGCTCATAGGCTTTTTCTATAATGACATGGAAAAGAAACTTATTTCTGTGATCTTAAATGATTTTTGCTAATGAGAGAATTGACATATATGTTACTTGGAGAAACAGCCTTTTATTTTGAAACCGTGCGAACTGGCAGAAAAAAAGGCAATCAAATGCTCTGTGAACAGAAATACAGTTGTTAATGACAATTAATAGGAATTTGAGGAACTATGGTGCAATGTACACCGTAATAAAAAGTGAATTATCCAGTCAGGCATAACCTATGGCACCATTCAGTAGTATGTTGCAAACAAGACATAACATATTTTAAATACTGGATTAAATCTCAATTGAAACCCTTGTGACAACTTTACAACATTTATGTATTTATGAAAAAAATTGTAAAAGTTTTGAAATTGAGGAAAATAGAAATAGTTTATTCTTTAGGGTAACAAAACTGTAAAGAGAGGAACATAACAAGATGTGTTTATTCTCATCTCATACTTTTATGATACTGATGACTGGCTCTTAATCTATTTAACATCTGGTGAAGGGTTGGCTGTAAGGAGCTCAATAAAAGTTGGATAAATATTGTATTAGTCTGTTCTCATGCTGCTAATAAAAAACATACCCAAGACTGGGTAATTTACAAATAAAAAGAGGTTTGATGAACTCACATTTTCACATGGCTGGGGAGGTCTCATAATCATGATGGAAGGTGAAGGGGGAGCAAAGTCACATCTTACATGGTGGCAGGCAAGAAAGCGTGTACAGGGAAACTGCATTTTTATAAAACTATCAGATCTCATGAGACTTATTCACTAGTAAGAGAGTAGGATGGGAAAAAAAACAGCTCCCATGATTCAATTACCTCCCATGGGGTCCCTCCCAGGACACTTGGGGATTATGGGAGCTACAATGAAACATGAGATTTGGGTGGGGACACAGCCAAACCATATCAAATATGGTTAAAAGTTCAAGATCTGGTGTCTGACTGCTGGCGTTTCAATTGTGATCTACAATTTATTAACTGTGTAACCTTAAGGAATGTTTTTATAAACTGAATCTTTGTGTTCCCCTGCCCCCATATTCACATGTTGAAGCCCTACTTAGCAGTGTGCCTGTGCTTGAAGATGGGGTCTTTAAGGAAGTCATTAAGGTTAAATAACGTCATAAGTGTGCAGCCCTGATCTAGTAGGATTAGTGTGTCTATCCTACAAGAATAGACCCAGAGACCTTGCCCTCTCTCTTTCTCTCCATGCACCACAAAGGACAGGCAATGCAAAGACTCAGCAAGATGGCAGCTGTCTGCAAGCTAGGCAGGGATCCTTTATCAGACACAGAATTAGCCAGAACTTTTGTCTTGGACTTCTAGCCTCCAGAACTGTGAGAAAATAAATTTCTGCTGTTTAAGCCATGTAGTCTGGGACATTTTTTTATAGCAGCTCTAGCAGACTATACAAAGGAGCCACCTAACTTCTCGTGCGTGTTGGATTCCTTACTGTGAAATGAAGATAACAAATAAACCCACCTCTTGGTGTTGCTTTGATGATTAAATGAGCTGAGTGTAACAAGTTCAGCTAATGTTAGTTAGTCATATTATAATTATCCAGAATGCAGTTTACTCTTCTCTTTATATATCTGGAATAGAATAAGATAATTTTCTTTGGTGTGCGAGTTTTCTTTTAATGAATTAAACACATGAGGTATATACTTACATGTAGAAGAATGTATATAAACCTGAGATAGATTTAAATCTATGGTAAAGAATGCCAAATACAGAGGGCTATGGAATGTAAGAAAAGTAAATAATGAAAAAACCCTCTGAAAAGAATTTTGTTTTTTTTTTTGAAATTATGACTCAAATGTGGCCAAATAGAGAACTGAATATTGTTTTGAAGTTTTCCAGGTTCCTGGAACTGTACTCCAACTGACAACTGCAAGCTGTCTGAGATCTCTCAAACTGTAAGCCCTATAAGGACAAACACACAAAAAAGAGCAAAGAGCATATGGCTTATTTTGTTACTTTAACCCTAAACTTTGACTGGAAATTTTGACTGTGTACTGTTAACCAGTTTAATTTTTTTGATGAGTTAATATTTCAACGTCATAGAAACACAGATTCAGCCTATTTAGTACACCAAAGGCCAAATCAATTATTTGTTGTCAAGAAGAGGAAATGAATAATTGATTTAATTAATTTTGTAGGTTTCCATTGATGGTCCCTGTGAGTTTTAGACAAAGCCTCAATAATGTCATTTTTTATTCTTTCTAGTTCCTACTTCAACACAGTGATATGTATCACTGTATAGGCAAATTGCTTACTGCCCTAGGTGCTTTGATAAAGTCTTTGAGTCCTTGTATTACGGTGGGTGGGAATGGTGGGCGGGGAGGAGGGTAGAGGGTCATATGTCTCTAAGAATTTGACTCATTGATCTAAAGGAGTTTTAACTATTCTTTAAAGAAAAAAAAATCCTAGGTTGTTGCTGATGTCTTTGAGCTTTGATGGCAGCGTGCAATTCTTTTTTTTTTTTTTCAATTGTACTTTAAGTTCTGGGGTACATGTGCAGATCTTGCAGGATTGTTGCATAGGTACACGCATGCCATGGTGGTTTGCTCTCTCCATCCCACCATCACTTACATCAGCCATTTCTCCCAGTGTTATCCCTACCCAACCTCCCCACCCGCTGCTGTCCCTCCCTGGCTCCCCTCCCCCGAACATACCCCTGTGGGTGATGTTCCCCTCCCTGTGTCCGTGTGTTCTCATTGTTAAACACCCGCCTGTGAGTGAAAACATGAAGTGTTTGGTTTTCTGTTCTTGTGTCAGTTTGCTGAGAATGATGGTTTCCAGATTCATCCATGTCTCTACAAAGGACACGAACACATCGTTTTTTATGGCTGCGTAGTATTCCAAGGTGTATATGTGCCACATTTTCTTTGTCCAGTCTATCATTGATGGGCATTTGGGTTGTTTCCAGGTCTTTGCTATTGTAAACAGTGCCGCAATGAACCGTAGGTGTGCACGTGTCTTTGTACTAGAAAGATTTATAGTCCTTTGGGTGTATACCCAGTAATGGGATTGCTGGGACAAGTGGAATCTCTATTTCTAGGTCCTTGAGGAATCGCCACACTGTCTTCCACAATGGTTGAACTAATTTACGCTCCCACCAACAGTGTAAAAGTATTCCTGTTTCTCCACATCCTCTCCAGCATCTGTTAAGAAAATAGGAAAGAGGATACTGAAAGAGTATTGACCAAAAATCAGAAAAAAGGTGGGAAAAACAGATGCTCTGAAAAGATTTCTGTTTTCTAATCATTTCTTTCCCTCTTAATTACCAAGTCTGGTTAGTTAGAGGTAGAATACGAAGAAGATAGAAGAGAGAGGGTGAATACATAATTTCATTGTTATCAATAAATATTTTTTTTTGCATATTTTTGTGTGTTTTATTAGAATCCTGTAAAACTGGGGCTTAGTAGCAGGCAATTCTATAATAGATCACTAAAGCATTTCAATAGCATAAATCATATGCTTATAATAGAATAATAAAATATTTTAATAAGCACTAGAAAAATCCTAAATGTAAAACCAAGTAATGAAAAACTATAGGTTTAAAACAAAAACACTTTATAGTACAATAATTTGCTTGGCATCTTAATCAAATTATATGAAAATAGTATTATAAGTTCAGTGTGTAATTAGATAATTTATTTTCCTAAGAAAAGGAATTCTTCCTAATGTTCTTTCTCACTGAAGTTATGAATTCAAAAATATTATTGTCCTTCATATGTACTCTATTAAATAGTGCTTAGGCAGTGATAGAGAGGAAAATAGAAACTTTAAAAAATACATACTAAAAATGTAATACATACTAAAAACTTTAAAAAATACATACTAAAAATGTAAAAATGCTTTGTATTGATCCACCCTTACTCCACAAATATCTGACAGAAATCTAATTCTGAAGACATTCATGATTAAAATAAAATTTGTGAAATTCACCTGATAGCTAAGAAACAATTTTTAACATTAAACACACTAAATTACTATACAAATTTTAAAATTATCAATATTTATGTGTTTGATGAAAATATATTTGACACTTGAATTATTTGAATACAATTATATTTTTATTTTAATTCTTAGATCTTGATAGTGGAAAAAATAATATTCTGGTAGCTTATAAAAACAATTGTGGTTTCAGCTAAATCATCTTTGATACTTTGTCTAATTTCAGTCACACAAAGAATGTAGTTTATACATGTTTTCATTTTAAAAATTGTGAAAGTGGATTTGTCAAACTAGAAGAAAAATCATTTTTTATTTAACAATGTGTTAGGTTGGTTTATAACTTTTAAATATTTAGACCTATGATAAATAGGCTTCAATTTATATTCTTGATCTGGGTCCCACAAATTTTAGAGGTGGATGTAATGTGAATACATTCTTGATTGTATTTTTTTTCCTTAGGCAAAGGAATTCTCTAGTTACACACAGAACTTCTAATGCGAAGTTCAGATAATTTAATTAAGAGGCCTATTTTAGGTGTGGTCCAATGTAAATACATTCTTGAATATTTGTTCACTACCTATTTTCTTAAAAATCTGTAGAATGGAGAACACGTGTGTGTGTTGTGTGTGTGTGTGTGTGTGAATTATTTAGATCTGTGATATCCTAGCTAAAGTACCGTTAGTAAATGAAAGTATGGTTCACTCAGTATTATTTATTATCCTGGTAACGGATCACCACTTTTAAAACATTTTTGTTATTAAATATATAAGTTATAGTGTTGCAAAATTGCAATGGGTTGAATTCTACGAAGTGATTCCACAGGCCATGTACAGGCAGAGAGGAAATCAGAAGGAGATGTGGGGAAGTGGGCAGGAGAGCTGGAAGACGTGCTTTTTGGGCTCAGGGTGTATCAGTTGCCTCCTGCTGCAATTTAGTTGAGAACCAGTGAGTCTCTCAATTGGAAAATTTGGTGGAGGGCCCTCTATGAAATATAGGTTTTTATATTTTTCAAAACAATGGTATTCTAAAATAATTTGCACGACCTTTTTTTTTTTTTTTTTTTTTTTTGAGACAGAGTCTCTGTGTGTCTCTCAGGCTGAGTACAGAGGTACGATCACAGCTCACTGCAGCCACAGCCTTCCAGGCTCTAGTGATCCTTATACCTCAGCCTCCCCAGCAGTTGGGACTGCAGGCGTGCACCACCACACCCAGCTAATCCAGCTGTATTAGTCCATTTTCATGCTGCTGATAAAGACATACCTGAGACTGGGCAATTTACAAAAGAAAGAGGTTTAATCAGACTTACAGTTCCACGTGGCTGGGGAAGCCCTATAATCATGGCAGAAGACAAGGAGGAGCAAGTGTCATCTTAAATGGATGGCAGTGGGCAAAGAGAGAGAGAGAGTTTGTGCAGGGAAATTCCTCTTTTTAAAACCATCAGATCTTGTTAGACTTGCTCACTATCACAGGAACAGTGCAGGAAAGACCCAGTCCCATAGCTCAATCACCTCCCACTGGGTTCCTTCCTGGACATTGGAGAATTGTAGGAGTTACAATTCAAGATGAGGTTTGGGTGGGGACACAGCCGAACCATGTCACCAGCTTTTTTTTTTTTTTTTTTTAATTTTGTAGACAGCCTATGTTGTACAGGGTGGTCTCTAACTTCTGTACTCAAACAATCTAAGGTGGTGGGATTACAGGCATGAGCCATGGCCCCTGACAAAACAGATTTTTATTACAAATAATCAAAAAGCTAATGAAGTATGGAGAGAATAATAATCACCTAAAATTCCCTACCCAGAGAAAAACTACTATAGTATGCTTTTGTATATATGCATACATTTATGTTTCTAGACATGTTATATTATATATATTTATACACATACATACACAAATACTTTTTATGGTATGTTTTATTCCTCTTTTAATATACTATGAACATCTATCCATGTCAATACATATCTATGATTGTATTAGTATATGCATATACCATAATATATTACCCTAAATTTATTTCTCATCCTTAGATATCTAAGATGGTTTTACTTCCATAAAATCCTGAGGTAAGCATACTTTTACATAAATCTTTAAAATCTTGTCCATTTATTACCTTAAAACATATTACGTGAAGTGAAATTACTGATTTCAAAATAAAGGGGTGAATTCCCCAATTCACTGCTAATAATCTCTCTTACTCTTTACCAAATTGCCAATCTTAATGAAACCGATAAAAAGTATTGTTTTGATATTCATGACTATAAATAATTTTAGATAAGCTTTCATACATTTATGCATACATGCATTTATTTGTGAATTGTTTATTCATATAATTTCACTATTCTTGTTTGGTGTCTTCAACTTGTCCTTATTTATTTATGAGTGTACCTTATATGGAAAAAATATTAAAACTTTGTCTCAATTTAACAAACTATTGATCAATGCTCTGTTTTTGGCTCTATGGAGGGCACTGAAGAGATATGATGAGCAAAACGGACATGATGGCTGAGCTGAGTGCCTCACTAAATCAAGCCAAGGACGATGAAAGAAAAACAGTGCTGTTCTTCACATCTGAAAAACTTCTTTAACCTAGACAATTATATTTTCATTACTTTCGAGTAAAAAAAAACTGCATTTATAATTCATACTGTTTTATTTTCCAATTTTTAGTCTTAATATAATAAACTAATACAGTTTATTAAAATATACACCTAATGATTACGGTTTAAAAATTCAAATATTAAGTAGCTTGTAACAACCTGCAGTAGCACACCCGGCCCTGTTCCTCCTCACTCTGTACTCCCACTGTATAGAAGCAGCCACATTAACCACTTCAGCTGTTTAAATAGTTGTCTTCATATTTTTAAATAATACATTTAAACATGTTTTCACTTTTTAATATTCTAACTTTTATGGGTACATAGTAGGTATATATTTATGGGGTGCATGAGATTTTTGATTTTCAAATTTAAGATACTACAAATTGATTTTGTGCTAAGAAAGATGAGCTTTAACTCTTACACCAACTCTGTTTTGTACAGACATACACACCCCCAAATGCCTACACTTCTATATCTTCTCAAAATAGTAATTTTTGTTTAAATATTTGTTCTGAGTTTCTAAGGTATATCCATCATCCAGGGTTTCTCAGTCTCAGTACTGTTGACGTTTTGGGCTGGATAGTTAGTTGTTGTGAAGGATTGTGCTTTGCAATGTAGAGTGCTTATCTGCCTTCCTATCATATACCCAATGGATGCTAGCAGCACATCCAACATTGTGATAACAAAAAATGTCTCTAGACATCACCAAATATCCCTTGGGGTGCAAAATTACCTCCAGTTGAGAAACATTACCTTAATTGTATAGATAATGACTCTTGTTATTAAGTATTGTTCACTATGGAATTACACATAATACAATTATTTTATTTTCCATACAAGTATTTTGGTGTGATCTTGGCTCACGGCAACCTCTGCTTCCTGGGTTCAAACAATTCTCCTGCCTCAGCCTCCTGAGTAGCTGGGATTACATGAATATGCCATGATACCCGGCTAAGATTTTTTGTGTTTTTAGTAGAGATGGTGTTTCACTGTGTTGGCCAGGCTGGTCTCAAACTCCAGACCTCAGTGATCCATCTGCTCACCCTCCCAAAGTGCTGGGATTACAGGCATGAGGCACCATAACTGGCCCACATTTTGTTTTTATTGCAGTTAATTGCATTGTGGGGTTTTTTTTGGCTTAGTTTTTTAATATAAATTCACTGACAGCTACAAATACCTCCTAATATGTCAGAGGCATCTATCAATCTATTAGTTCAATTTTCCCTTGGATGTACCTCCTCCAATGTGCTTAGGTATGCAATTTTCATCTTGCAAATTTTCTCCCTGTTATTCTAAGAATTTTCTTTGACTCACTAGTTTTCTTTGACTCACTTTCTTTGAGACCATTTCCTGGATTCAAGTGTATTAGTTATAAATTGCACTTGACTGCTCATAAGAGACACCAAAACAGCAATGGCTTAAACAAGTAATTCATTGACTTTTGACTGATATAGAAGTAGTAGAGAGCTAGTTTTACGAAGTTATGATAGCTCCAAAAAGTCATCAGGGATTCTGGCTTCTCTTCTTTTTCTGTGACAGAATACCCAGGCGTGGCTTCTCTTCTGAAGGTCATGAAATGTTTGCTGGATCTTAGATGTCACATGTATATTCAAAGTAGGAAGTGGGAGGAAGAGGTAGAGAGAAGACAAACAGTTCTTGTCGGCCATTTGTTTCTCTTTGAAGGAACTATTTGAAAGTCTCAGTTTAGATGTTATCCTCCATCGTTTGTGAAGTGAAAATTAGAAACATACTCTGACTAATGACAAATATAGAGGATTCCCTATTCCAGCTATTTTTAGGAACTACCTTGGCTAACTTGTGAGGCACTATGCAACATGCCTTTGGTCATAAATTTAGTGAAATTGTCTTCTTATTTGAATTATCTTGAATCTGTAGTACACTTTGCACTTTGCCTCAACTTAGTTCGATATCTGCCTATTAAGTGCAAGTCACTTCTGAGATGACGCAGCGTTTGAGATGCCATTGTGGGAATAAGTAGTTGCATTTGAGTTTTTATTTCCATAATGCATCAGTGGAAAGCTGCAGTAAAATATAATATGGTTTAATATTATATGGTTTAATATGGTATAATATGGTTTAATATGAATAAAGGAAATTACTTCATTTCAGCCACTATACCCAGTATCTTAAGGAAATGCTAACTCATATTATTAAGAGGTACATTGTATTGTATGTGTTAGACAATTTTTAATACCCTGATTAAATAAATTATGTTTTCTGGGTTAAGCCAAAACAAGATAATAACAGCAAAGAGATTTGGTTTTGAGTTTTCAGATGTTAAGGAGATTCTGATGCAGGCTTTTGGTTGGGCATTGCTGTCTGGACTAAGCTCAGTTGCACTCCTATGGAAGAGGAGAGTGGGAAGTTGGTAGTGCCGCATCAAGGCTTTCTGTCTTTTTATTTACCAAGTTGGTAGAGCATATTCATTTGTATCTTCCTGAGACAGTTCTACAGTTTGAAAACGTCTTTAGTTCATGTTACACATACTTAATAGTTTGGTTATATATAAAATTTGATATTAGAAATAATTATGTTACTTTAGATTAAAATGTTGAAACCATTCCTTCATTGTCTTTTGGGTTTCAGTGTTGCTACTAAGAAGTCACATATCATTCTGATTCTTGATTCTTTGAGATCTGTTTTTCTCCCTAGATGCTTTTAGAATGTTTCCATCGTCTTTATTATTTTTAAATTTCATAACAATTATGTTGGCTTAGATGTTTTTTATTCCTTGTGCTGGGTACCCAGGGGATCTTTTCAGTCTGGAAACTCAATTTTATTTGGGAAATTTTTTTGTAGTATTTCTTCAATAATTAACGGCCCTCTACTTTTTAAATACTCTGTTTCTCGATGTTAGAGCTCTCATTATTTGAATGTTGGAACATCTAGATTGATCCTATAATTTTCTTTTTTTTCTGTGTTTTAGTTATTTTCTTTTTGGTTCTGTGTTTCTAATAATTTTCTCAATTTAAACTTTAACCTTTCTCTTGCATTTCTTATTTCTGCTGTCCTATTACATTTTCTTTCTTGTTCTCTGTTTCAGTTTATAGCCATCTATTTTTATATTGTCATTGCAATAACTTCCATTATCTCTGCGAACATTAATAATAAAGTTTTAGTGTTTCCTTTTGCTCTCTTCAGTACCTTGGAAGAGTACTGTCTCTAGTACTCTCTCTCTCCAAGCTACTGGAGAGAGCAGAAGAAAATATTAAAACTTTATCATTAGTGTTCTCTTTTTGTTTTTTTATTTTCCCTTTTGTATTTCTTTTCTGTTTTTCATTGAAGGATGATTTTCAAATATCTTGTGATGTTGTGATAGTCTATTTCTTTGTAAGACTGAGAACTTAAAAAATGTTTGTGAGTTCTCTTTTAGTGCAAAGCCTGTCATGTTTCTATAATACTGTCAAGTAGGAACTTGACTGTGTCATTTGGATCAGCCCAATGTCAGTATCTGTAAATCTGTTTTCTGGTTCTGATCAAAGTCTTTCTGGTTGAGTATTCTAATCTATTGCCCAGGAAAGGAGTATGAACTTGGCTGTTTGGGTTCTAGGGGAAGAGCAAAACTGGGCTGGGAGTCTGTTTTTAGAATGCACAATTCAGTTAATTTTCTTGTTTTCAAAATGGTGCAATATTCCTGCCCTCATCTGTGCAGCCTCATATCTATGGGTTCATACTTTTCAGATATTCTAGAAAATTATTCCATATTTCTGCATTTTGCAGGAAAAGAGACGAGGGTCTGAAATCTCTTTATAAAGACTTTCAACACATTTTCTTTTTTTGAGACCCATTTTTTACTTCCTCCTACGCAAGTATCGGCACTTTCAGTTACTGAGTGTCTTGGCATTCTCTGGCTGAAATTGGCTTCTTCAGTTTTGTTTCCTCCCATGCAGGTCTTCAAGTTTCAACAATCTTCCTCTACTAAAACAGTTACCACTTGTGAATCATACTTCCATCTTCTCTACGTCTTTGTTGATATGCCTTATGTGCTCTGGTTAATACTCTCATTTGCTTTGCCCTGTGTCTTGTCCGTGCTTATTGATTTATTTTAATTTTAGTGATAGTCCTGGAAGCTTCAGATATAACTGTCTAATCTGTCATGTTTATCAGGGTTTTCATTAATTTGTTGTAACTACCATAGGTAATATTTATATGGTCTCAATTATATGAGGAAAAGAGGCAATTTAATGTAACCAGGTTAATGCAGCAATAAGAACTTTGTGCTGACTTCAAGGGCTGGTCTAGCTGATGGTGCTTTGTCAGTTTGTGTCATGAATTGTTTGCCCACAAACATGGGGATTGTATATTTCATCCCCACTTAAGGTGTCCCTTATCTTGATAGCTTATGAAACTGTTATCTTTATTCAACAAGTCCAAGGTGCCAATATATGATAGATGCTCATCTGATTATATAATAGAATGTAATTTCGAGCTAGTGTGCTTATTATCTCTTCCACCTTTCACTTCTAAACTAATTTTCACATTAATTATCATGAATAAGAAATATTTGAGTTATCTTACCTCATTTTTAGTCTGGGGTTGAAATTCAGTGAGAATCACTGGGAATCTCCCAAATAGCTCTTTTAAGTGGAGAAGCTCCAGCTGAACAGGTTAACCACACTAGCACAGCAAGGCAATGTTAGGAAAAGAGAGGAGGAGTCGGGAAAAACCTATCTTTATTAGTCAGAGTATGTTTCTAATTTTCTAACATATGACAAATATAGAGGATTCCCTATTCCAGCTATTTTTAGGAACTACCTTGGCTAACTTGTGAGGCACTATGCAACATGCCTTTGGTCATAAATTTAGTGAAATTGTCTTCTTGTTTGAATTATCTTGAATCTGTAGTACACTTTGCCTCAACTTAGTTCGATATCTGCCTATTAAGTGCAAGTCACTTCTGAGATGACGCAGCATTTGAGATGCCATTGTGGGAATAAGTAGTTGCATTTGAGTTTTTATTTCCATAATGCATCAGTGGAAAGCTGCAGTAAAATATAATATGGTTTAATCCCTGAATAAAGGAAATTACTTCATTTCAGCCACTATACCCAGTATCTTAAGGAAATGCTAACTCATATTATTAAGAGGTACATTGTATTGTATGTGTTAGACAATTTTTTATACCCTGATTAAATAAATTATGTTTTCTGGGTTAAGCCAAAACAAGATAATAACAGCAAAGAGATTTGGTTTTGAGTTTTCAGATGTTAAGGACAAAAAATAGAAATGCAGGAAAGTTTACTTTGTTTAATTTTTTGACAGTAAAAAGATATAAGGAAAACTTTTTTCTTGGGAAATAATAAATTTGTTTTCTGGGTCTTTATACAGAGAACATCTAGGAATAAAATCTCCAAACATAAAGAAACACTGTTCAAACTAATGGTTCCTGTATTGACCCTCAATAGAGGATAAGAACATTACATTAAGTTGTGTCTGAGTAAAAGCAATTCTTTGAAGGGCTGAGATAATGTGGTAAATGTGCTTTACCATCTGATGGCTTAATATAGGAATGGATCTTGGGGAATCAGACAAATGGATGTCAGCATACCCACTAGGCTGCTGCCAGTACAATGAGTAGAAAGCAGCTTAAGGTTCTGCATAATTTCTATTGGAAATTGAGTTCTTTCTTGGACATTCAGGAATATTGCGGGGCTATTTAACTCTGCAGTAATCATAGCTATATGGTATATTCCATACAATGGAAATTCTTTCATGTTTATACCTTGCAATGTACTCTCAGATTTATTTCCTTGGTATGAGCAAAGATACTCATTCTTGATTTATTGCTCCTACAGAAAATTATGTTACTGTTGATATCCACAGAAAGCTGAACATCCAGAAAACAGATGAGTGAATTGGAAACATTTTTATATAGTTTTAAAATAACTTCCGAATAAAAATAATAAATTTAGAGATGTGCCAGTCAGCAATTTATAATATTATTATTTTCTTCCAAATTTAATGCTAAACAATTTAGGCAACATTATTTGGTTTTGTATATTGGAAATTAGAGTTGATTTCTCTAGATCTCTCTATAGTCAATGTTTGTAAACCATAATGTGTGGCTATCTGCCTATCTGATTGAAAGTACCTGGGGCATTTAAGGGGACCTATGACTCCTATATTGCCCTCATCCCTTTTTCTCCCGGAAAGAACATGGTCAGCAGACTGAGTTTTGAAGAAATTCAATAATTCTTAGTTCAAAGACTGATAAATATGATGGAAAGGGAAGGGAGAAGAGAAAGTTCAGAAGCTATGCAGATGTTTTAAGCACATCTTATATCAAACAAATCTCCATACCTATTTTCTGTCAAGCATAAAATGCAGACATAAACTCATATTATTCTAACTGCTTATCACCACTGACTCATTTATCTATCTACCTGAACATACACATATACATGATACAATATATGTAAAAGAATGTGCTTAATCCTTTCATTTTGCTGACTTCTTGTGGATCCACATATTTAGCATAAAATTTAACAGACTCACTTAAAAAATTTCAATATATTTTACTTCTTTGCCAGTAACTACAACTGGAAGCTGGAACTAAATATGTACTTGTGGATGACCCTTTGTTCCCAGAAAAGCAGTTTGTATTATGTTGTCAACCGGACTGAATGCATGTAAATGCAACATGTTTGGATTTTGATGTAGTAATTAGAGTCCTATCTCTAAAATAGATTTATCTCACTTCACACTCTTAAAAATACTTCAAGTTGTTGAGACCAAAGCAAGCTTACTAAAAGAATCTGAGTGGTTTTTTTTCTATGTGTTCTGGTCACAGAGTAAAAGAACATCATCCAGTGAGTGTTGATAAAAGTAGGTCTTAGAATTTATGAACTTTATTTGTGTTTGTAAGATAGATCTAGTGAGGTTAGAAGAGAAAGACTGGGCTATGGTCATTTATATATGTACCATTGGACTGTGAATTTTTTAAAGGCAGACTCCATAACATGTATGACTTTATCCTTGGAATAGTATTTTCATAAAAGAGAGGGTTCAGAAGTGCTTAGTGACTGAATAAACATCTCTGAAATATTTGGTTATCATAATTAATTTAATCTTTTAAAGTGACTTAATGAGCCATAGGGATAGCTTATGGTCAAATAAGTTGGTGTTTATCATACGTACAACAAAAGTGGTAAAGGGACTTGTTTTCCTTCGGTGGCAATTATTTATAAGGCTTTCTACTCATCTGAATTAAAGTTTAAATCAACATAATAACTAAAAATTATGGAGTTTTACTTTCTTGTTGCTAGTTCATTTGCTTTTTTGTCAACTGCTTGATCTTTGAAAATCACTCGGAACTCAAAAAAATAGTTCCTATCTCATTAAAGATTCTGGATGACAAGCCCTTGATAGACAAATGTTAATGGCAGTTAGTTTTGGTTGTTTTTAATGTACTTGCCAAGCATTAGAAACCTCAATTTGTTTTAAACATTTTCAAGTATGTTTTCACAGAAACTCTTAAAGATAGTCCAAGGTGGTTATAACATCAAGGTCATTTTGCAAGAATAAAATTCTTTGTTGAATTTAGTTAGCCTGAAGATTCTGGTCAAATGCCAAATCAGATAGTTGCTTTTATTTTTTAAGGTTCCTTCCTGGGTTAGAATGCATTTGCTTAAATTTTGATATCTAGGGTAGATAACTGGTGAATATTGGTGATGCTTTAATACAGATAGAGTTATAACATGGTTATGTGGGAAGTGATATGGTACAAAAGTTGCAGAATATTTTGTATTTATGCTTAATTTCTGGGAGTGAAGGAATTCATGGCACTGTAATTTCAGTTTGGTGGAAGTAGAATCCAGAGAAAAACATCCCAATGCTTGCTTATCTTGAAAAGAAGAATTGGGGCACCTTCAGATAATATGAGACAGTATATGTCAATTATTTGTAAGCTAAAAAAAAGCAAATAAAATCACTTATTATTTTTGCAGATGTTAGTTGTGGTAGTGTCAGGGATATAGGAGGATTTCCTAAAGTTTATTTTGTGACTAAAGAGCAGAGGCAACATTGCCTCCTGTTTAGAGTATAAGTTTTGGAGTTATACAGCATTGGTTTTAATTTTCAGTTCTCCTCCTTATTAGTTGTATATACTTGGATAAGTTACTTTCTTTGTTTCCGGCCTTTATAGTTCCACAATAAACGGTAGCTGCTTTCATTAGCATCATTAGCAACAAGTAACTGAGGGTCTTTCTGGAATAGTTACAATATTTCAGTCAGTGTTTGTGTTGAACATTTTTGGTTAAATTCAGGTTGAATGTTTTGTTAGGGTGAAGTCTTTGTTCTGTGATTTTTTTCCTTGCTCAATTAGCTAGATATTATTTACTGCTGGTGAGAAAAGACAGAAATCTTAAGGATTAGAGATACAAGCATTTGCATATTACAGTCCATTTTTGTTAGATGTTTTAATGGAAGAAACCTTTTTTTTTCCCTTTTTTCTCCTGCCCTAGGAGAAATTTTGGTCATGCATTCAGCAAAATGGTGATGGTAGCTGAGAGAGAGGTTGTGACTGCATGGTCTCAGAGGTGCCCCCTATTGGTCAATGTCTTGGAACATTCAGTTTGGGTTTACCTTCCAGGGGTGTGTCCAATCTTTTGGCTTCCCTGGGCCACATTGGAAGAAGAATTGTCTTGGGTCACACATAAAATGCACTAACAGCAATAGCTGCTGAGAAAACAAAACAAAACAAAACTCATAATATTTTAAGAAAGTTTACAAATTTGTATTGGGCCTCATTTAAAGCAGTCTTGGCCTGCATGTGGCCTTCAGGCTGCGGGTTGGACAAGCTTGCTCAGATAAGCCTGGTTAATTTTACATAATGGGAGCCGGTAAAGTTGAACGTGGAAGAGCAAGGTCTGGAGGTTTCTTACTTACTTTTTTATATTTTAAGGATTAGGGAGATGATATATAAAATGATCAAGTCCAAAAAATATATGCTTCATCAATTCCCGAGATTATATTGAGCCTTAACTATTTGATTTTGAGGTCAGAAATCCTAGCTTTGTTGTTTTCAGCTGTAGGATCTTGAATGAGTTACTGAAATTTTCTAAACATAGTGTCTTCATCTATAAAATGTTAATACTATTTCCCACATTGTTTTACATTTTATCTAGAACACTATCACCTAGGTAATGCAGGGAAAATGCTTGATTCTATGCAGTCCATAATGTCTGTTCAGAAAAGAATTGGTCTCTGAACAAAGGTTTTGAGGATTGAAAAAGCAAAAAGATATCCAATAGTTCTTTAGTGACCACTTATGTATGTGAGGTATAATGTTGGACAATTATTGTATACATTTATCTCATTTAATTCATATAGCTTGTGTTAAGTAGGTCTTATTACCTTCATTTAACAAATGAGAAAATGGAGTCCCAGGCTGGTTAAGTAACTTAAGTCACACAACTAGTGGCTGATAATGCCAAACAGTTGCTTACTTTGTCTATTATCAGACACTAAATTCTATTCTGATAGAATTACTGTATTCCTGAGTCTGTGTTCTTTGCTGTCACTAAAATATCTTCATTGTTTCTTATGGATTGATGTATTCCTTCTTCTGTCAAGCCTGTGTGCTTGCATTATCCTATATACCTTCTTGATTTAAGGCTGGTAAATATGTATCTGTCCATTTTAACTGTCAGAAAATCCATGCTAATGATTTTCTGGTAATGATTATAATGACTTAGCAAGTATTATAGTAAGAAGGGATGTGATTTACACATGTTATTTTGCAGCATTATTGTTTAACTTAAAGGCAAACATCCATTTTATGTGCATTTAATAAGTAAAAGACCAATGTTATCATATTTCTTGATATCCTCTTGAAAAGACATCAATATAACAGAGATTTATTAATATTTTTCTCATCAAATCACATACAGCTTTATTCTACTCAAAGGTAAGTTCTTCTTATCTATGGAAGAATCAGATATGGCTGAAAGATGAAGTTATTCATAGATGCCAGGGAATATTAATAATATGGCACCCAAGATTGAAATTATTGTTATCTCTGCATCCACCTGCCAAAAAACTTGCAGTGAGGGCACAGAATGCCAGAAATCCTGCAGCTGTACCAACATGGCAACTCTAAAATGATTTGAAAGTAGAAAAAAGGAGAATTATTGAATTTTGAGATATTCTGATATGTCAGTTCCAGCCTTGGCCAAATCCAATTTTTCATAGAAAATGGAGAATTCAGACATGAAATAAGTTAAATTAATTTATCATTCTCCCTCTCCCATTTGGGTGTAATTTATATTTTCCATTTGAAAATGGTTGGTAGGTATTGTAAAGCAAAGATTTCATAAACTTAACTAGACAAACCTCTTATACAAAAATGCAAATAACTTTGGTTAAGTAACTTCTTAAGTCACACAGCTGGTGGCTGATAATGTATCAAACAATATTTAAGCTTAAAATCTTTGAAAATCTTAATGTCTCAAGGTAAGCGTCACAAAAATAAATTGCTTTTTATTTTTCAGGTTATAGAGAGCATAAAAATAAAAGTGCCAATTATTCCAGAGTTTTACTTTTAATACTCCATGGATAGTACCTAGGAACCAAATTCCTTAAACTTTTGCTTTCCTCTCATTGCGCAGAATTTAGGGAGACTCGGGAAAACCAAAGATGATCTTTGCCCTTTGGGTGTTGTGCCTTTCAATCCATGCTCTTTACCAGTCACATACCCTGCCCAAATCTCAGCAAATGACACAATGTCAGCAAGAATATAGGTGTTGTCCAACAAAAATTCTCTCAACTTTTTGCCCTACTCCCCATAAATTTACTCCAGTTACAAAGGGAGAAGCATCAAGGCTGACTCATTTTCTGGTGCTCTGTATCCCGTTCTCTCCTTCCACCTCAATTTTCTTGTTCCATCGATAATCCTTTGCTTTATTCTTTGTCATTTTTCCATCTCTTTTCACTGGCTTTTTTCAATTTATAAATATTTATTCATTCATTCACTCAACAAATATGTACTAATCTACTCAGTGATGGGCTCCTTTCTAGGCACTAAAGATAGAATATTGAATGAATAAACAGTTAAATTCTGGCAGGAGGAAGACAAGATAAATAAATTTAAGTATAGCAGATGGTGATAGGTGCTATTGAGGGGTTCATTATTAATATGGTGGTCCGAAAAGGCTTGACTGAGAAGATGATTTTGCAGAAAGATAGTTGTACAAAAGAGGTAAGAATATGAAGCACACAGATCTGAGGAAAGAGAATTTTATCAGAGGTAATAGTACAAAGTTCTAAAGAGAGGCACATGCCTGCCATGTGTAAAGAATGTGGCATTCAAAGTGGCTTGAATGATCAGTGAAAGAATAATAGGAGGTGCATTCAGAGAGGTAAAGGAGGTGGCACAGCTCATGCAGGGCTTTGTAGCCAATTATATGGCCTTTAGCTTTGATTCTAAGTGAGAAAGGGAGCCATTGGAGGGGTATGAGCAGGGAAAGGTGTGAGCCGACTTGGTTTATATCAGTATCATCTAGCTTCTGTGTGGTAGCTTCTCTGGCTTCTCCAAAGGTCATGGAGGGGTGAGGGCAGAAGCAGAAAGATTAATTAGAAGGGCATCACAAAATCCAAGAGAGAGTTGATATTGGCTTGGACAAGAGTGGTGATGGTAGAGTTGGTAAGAAGATATTTTTATAATAGAGTCCATAAGATTTGGTGATGGTTAGGGCATATGGTATGAAATTGTAGACTAAAGAATGGCATAGCCTCACTGGGACTTCTGTTGTACACTGAAATGTGGAAAGCTGGAAAAAACATGGCTCTCATGCTCACAACAGGAAAAATGTCTGATGATCTACAAATTTACACCTTCTCTCAAATTCGTCAGAAGGCTGATTTTGCAGAGCCACTGATTTCTCTGAAATCTAAGCGAATACAAGTGTCTGCAAGGAGATATATTATACACATACATGCTTATATGGAGGAGATTCACCAGATGCTATCAGAGGAATTTAGCTAAAATTGTTAAGGAATTGGAAAGGACGAAGTATGGACCAGAAGAGAATATAGAACCCCTGAGGTCCAAAGTTACTAGGGAACTTGCATCCACTTATAGGCTGTCCTTCATGAACCTCACTGCGTATTCACAAAAAGATTGGTGGCAATCTTAAGAAAGTGTCCCTCTTGGTGTAGGCTTGGAGGGGCGTGAAGAACAACTACCTTGAGAAAGGGACAAAAACTTCCTCAGGTTTTTCTCCTTTGTATCTTATTAAACTTCTGGGGCTGGAGGTGACAGTGGGGCAACACATACCATCACAGTTAGGATACTTGTATAAACCATTTCTCTTGGAGGAAGGGGAAAGGAAAACCTTATAATCTGGTAGGAGGTGAAACAGTTTGAACTTTCATTTGGTAATAATTAGATATAAAATTTAAATTTCTGTTTGAAATAGTTTTGGGCCTGAGGAATTGGTAGAACTCAGTAAGCATTAACTAAAACTGTGAAGATGTAGGGAGGGTAGGATTGATGAATATGATCAATAGTTTAGTTCTTTGTGCATTAAAAAATAAAATCCTTACACAATCCCACAACTCTTTGTTGACTTGCGTGGGATCTCCACTAGCTGTGCTTCTAACATCTTCACATCTCATGGTTAAGGGTCAACAGAGAACAGTTATTCAATCCTCTGCTCCACACTCTATTGGCTTTAGCTCATATTTTCAGACATGCTCCTGTGTTTTTTGTTGAGATGATCTTACTTTCCTTATCTTGACTCTTGGTATTGTTTTAGGACTTTTGCTAAATTGTCTCTGACTCCTTTTGTTTCCCATTGCTTAGAATGGAATGCTCCAGCCTACCACCATCCTCAGAACCCTTAAACAGCTGCCTATATGCAACATTTTGTAGTGAGGTCTACCCAGAAGAATCACTTACTCTCAGGTTTACATGCTTATTGTAGCTCATTCATGATTAAATGAGGTATAATATGCAAAGAATTTAGTGCAATGATTGGCATGTTTTAAGCTTGTAATAAATGCTAGTTGTTTGCATTAATATAACTGTTTTTCTTATCTTTTTCTTGTTATTGTTACATTGCTGTATTTGTTCCACTTCACCTTTTGGCTTTTTTCTTACAATCTGTTTTGTCTTGTTATTCGCTGTTGATAAATATGATCACTAGCTCCCAAATTATTCAAGTTATGAATCTGGAGTTGTCTTATATTTGTGTATCTTTCTCTAGCTTCCTCCAGCCATTAACGACTATGAAGTCTACTTCCTGAATACCTATAATATTTTTCTCATCCTTTCTATTCCTATTGCTCTTATCTCTTCATACTTACATGAGCTATTGTAATAGTTTGCCAGTTGAGTTCTTTTTCTCTAAAGTGTCTCCTACCAAGATTTTATAAATTTATTTCCAAGATACAAATATGATCTCATGTTTAAAATACTTTATTCATTCTCAGTAGGAAGATTTGTGAAGCCTGTCATTGTATCCTCTTTCAGTAACCATCCCTGTATCTGATTACTTCAACAAAGGCACTAATCAGTGCCACACTATTTGCAATTTTTCCATCTGTTTACATCTTTTTGCTTGCATGCGTATGTATGTACACATTTGAATAGGACAGTATCTCCAGTTTGTTGGGGTGAGCACAACTGAAATGCTACCTCATGTGTAAAGCCTTCACTGATACTGACATCCTGTTTCTCTAGTGACAACACTTCATATATTCCATCTTATGTGGTACTCTGTTTGGTACTTAACTGCATTTTAAAATACTCATTTGTCTATTTTCTTCACTAGGTTGTGAGTCCCTTGAATTTAGACATGGCTGGATTCTTATTAGTCTGTTTCTTTAACCTGTGGTTCAACACTGGACACATGTAAGATTCACTGTAAAAATTACTGATTGAGAAATGCAAATCAAAACCACATTGAGATACCATCTCACATCAGTTAGAATGGTGATCATTAAAAAATCTGGAGGCAACATATGCTGAAGAGGATGTGGAGAAATAGGAACACTTTTACACTGTTGGTGGGAGTGTAAATTAGTTCAACCATTGTGGAAGACACTGTGGCAATTCCTCAAGGATTGAGAAATAGAAATACCATTTGACTCAGCAATCCCATTACTGAGTATGTACCCAAAGGATTCTAAAGCATTCTATTATAAAGACACATGCACATGTATGTTCATTGTAGCACTGTTCACAATAGTAAAGACTTGGAACCAACCCAAATGCCCATCGAGGATAGATTGGATAAAGAAAATGTGACACATATACATCATGGAATACTATATAGCCATAAAAAAGGATGAGTTCATGTCCTTTCCAGGGACACGGATGAATCTGGAAACCATCATTCTCAGCAAACTGACACAAGAACAGAAAACCAAACACTGCATGTTCTCACTTATAAGTAGATGTTGAACAATGAGAACACATGGATACAGGGAGGGGAACATCACACAGCAGGGCATGTTGGGGGGTGAGGGGGGTGGGGAGGGATAATGGGGTGGGGGATTGGGGAGGGATAACATTAGGAGAAATAATGTAGATGACAGTGGAATGGATGCAGCAAACCACCACGGCATGTGTATACCTATGTAACAAACCTGCATGATCTGCACATGTACCTCAGAACTTAAAGTATAATAATAAAAAAATTACTGATTGAATAAATATTATAAATTGAATAAATAGAATCTTCTGAGTTATGTTCACTAATCTTCCATGAATCTTTCCAGACTTATAATTCCATACTGCATTGAAATTAAATAAAGACAAGTGATGTAATTTGGACATTCGTCCCAGCAAATGTAATGTTGAAGTGTAATCCCCAGTGGTGGAGGTAAGGCCTGGGGGATGTGTTTGGATCATGTGAGCATATCTCTCATGAATGGCTTAGTGCCATCCCCTTGATGATAAGTGAGTTCACATGAGATCCAATTGTTTGAAAGTATGTGGCACCTCCCTTTCTCTGTCATGCTCCTGCTTTCACCATGTCATGAGCCTGCTCCCCCTTTATCTTCTGTCATAAGTAAAAGCTCCCTGAGACCTCCCCAGAAGCTGAGCAGAGGCTGGTGCTATGCTTGTATAGCCTACGGAACCATAAGCCAATTAAACCTCTTTTCTTTATAAATTACTCAATCTCGGGTATTTCTCTATAGCAACAAAAAAGTGGCCTAATACAACAAGGATAAACTCTGAAAATTTATTCAAAAATTATTCAGATGTAGAAAATATACTATTATGCAATTTCTTCATTTTCAAAGCATTAAACATATCAGTGAATTCTTTCCTTAAATTTGCTAGCATTGTAGTACACATAGTTTGTAGGTATATATAAGTTTAACTGTTTATATACACATGATTTATTCTCCTTTAAAGTAATGATAGAAATATGAACTGGCTATCAATCTTTAGCTACAGAAAAGTGCCTCTGTACATAAAATGTAATTCTATGCTTGAGATTGTTGAGATTTTATCTAGTAAAAATTTATTTGAATATGTGATGGAAACAAGGTCAGTAATAAAATTCTAAAGCAAGAAATCCTGAATAAAAAGAGATGAATTAAAATACTCAACAATTACCCCTTGCTCGCAGAGGTTATTTGACCTCTTAATTAGTGATATCAAGATGTAAAATTGAATTTAGAGTGAACTGCTACTAGGTAGTAACCAAATTACATCATTTAAGCAGATATATTTTTGCCTTCGTATTTTATAGACTGGATTTATAATCCTTGCTTCTGAAGAGTTACAATAGGAATATCACTGGGCTCAAAAAAATCAAACAATATTTTTGACTACCTCCTCTGTGCAATATACTCGAGAGGGATGAAACAGAAAGATTATCTGCTTCTGATATGCTTATAGTTTGGTGTTAAGACAATACTATCACAACTACTCTTTATTTTGAGACTACACCAACAATCATACTAGATGTTGATGTGTCAAACACTGAGCCAAGACATTTAAATATATTATTAAATTTAATTATAATGAAAATATTGTATAGTAGATGTAGATCACTGCTATGTGTCCAATAGAAAAACTAAGGCCTGAAAATTTTAACAAATATCCCAAGTCAAACAGCTATTAAGTAATAAACCTGGAATATCTACCCACATAGTCTGACACTAGATCTTGTTCTCTTTACCACCACAGCGTATTGCTTCCCTAAACATCACAAATAAAAAGTATGAACAGTTAAAAAAGCACATTAACTAAATAACTAAATCGTAATTCAATATGACAGCCTAGAAATACTGTGGGCTATACATGATTAATTGACAAAGAATGGCAATGTGTACCAGGTTGAGAGCCCAGCCCCCAAAGGACTATGTCCTACCTTAGAGCTGATGCCACTGCTGCCACTGCCAGACCAAAGGAAGAGAGGGGAGGCCAGGCACTTCCATGTGCTCCAAGGAGAAATAGCACTGCCACTGTTGTGAGCTGGTGTGGGACTGAAGCATAAGCAAACCATGTCTTCTACAGCTGCCTGCTTACACTGCTTCCAATAAGAAAGGTCCTGTCCTCCCTGGTGGCAGGCCCACAGTGTAGCTGTTCCACTGGTGGCCTTAAGATCCTGTGGCTGAATGTCTGTATCTGTTGCTAGACTTGGAAACTTTTCATCTATTGTTTCATTAAATAGGTTTTCTAACCCTTTTAGTCTCTCTTCTCCTTTGGGAACACCAATAACTGGATTATTCAATCTCTTTATGGTTTCTCAAATGTCATAAAGGCTTTGCTTATTCTTTATCTTTCCTGACTGAATTATTTCTAATAATCTGTATTCAAGTTCTGAAATTCTTTTCTTTTTTTGATAGATCTTGTCTATTGTCAAAGTTTTGAAATGTATTTTGTATTTTGTTCAATGAATTCTTCAGTTCCAGAATTTGTTTTGTTCCTTTAAATAAAATCTATATCTCTGATAAATTTCTCATTTATATTCTGAATTATTTTTCTTATTTCTCTCTATTATTTCTCAGGATTCTCTTGTATTTCCCTGAGCTGCTTTAAAATGAGTATTTTTAATCCATTATCCAGGATTTCATGAATTTCTTTTTGACTGGGAACTGTTGCTGGAGAATTATTGTGTATTTTTTTTTTTTTTTTTTGCTTTTTTTCATGTTCCCCATCCCCTTATTTTGCTATCTGTACTCTTTGTGCAGCAATTACGTCTTCAAATTTTTTGAATTTATTTGTGTGGGGGAAAACCCTTTCCTGAAGATGTATATATGTTGTCGGTTGGGTCAGGTATTTTGGCTTTGATTTGGGGTGCATTCAGTAGTGTAGCCTATGTGTGATATTTCTTTTACTATAAATGATGTCATTAGTATCTGTGACTTCCTTCATGGCTTGGAGTACTTATATAATGATAAAGAGATCAATCCAGCAAAAGAATATGACATAGAACAATTCTAAATTATACACACTCAATACCAGAGCATCAGATTAAGAAAACAAGTAACACTACGTCTAAAGAGAGAAATTTCTGCTGGGCGCAGTGGCTCACATCTGTAGTCAAAGTACTCTGGGAGGCCGAGGTGGGTGGATCACTTGAGGTCAGAAGTTAGAGACCAGCCTGGTCAACATAGTGAAACCCCATCTCTATTAAATATGCAAAAATCAACTGGGCATTATAGTGGGCACCTATAGTCCCAGCTATTTGGGAGGCTGATGCAGGAGAATTGCTTGAACCCAGGAGGCAGAGGTTGCAGTGAGCAGAGATTGTGCCACTGCACTGCAGCCTGGGTGACAGAGCAAAACTCTGTAAATAAACAAACAAATAGAGAGATTGCAATAGAATAATAGTAGCAGGCTTCAATCCCCAGCTCTCAGCATTAGATAGATCATCTAGACAAAAAAAATCAACAACAATAAATTGGATTTCACTAGATGCTAGACCAAATGTACCTAATAGACGTTAACAGAACATGCTACCTAACAACTGAAGAATATACATTCTTTTCAATAGCACACAGATCATTCTCTAAGATAGACCATATGTTAGGCCAAAAAACATATCTCAATAAATTGTAAGTAACTGAAATCATATCAAGTATCTTTTCAGACTACAGTGAAACAAAACTAGAAATCAACACCAACAGGAATCTTTAAAAGGGAAATTAAACAACATGCTCCTGAAGAATTATTGAATCAATGAAGAAATTAAGATGAAACTCAAACAATTTCTTAAAACAAATGAAAATGGAAATAAGACATACCAAAACCTGTGAGATACAGCAAAAGCAATGACAAGAGTGAAGTTTGTAGTAATAAATGCTTACATCACAAAATTAGAACAATTTAAAATAACCAATCTAATGGTGCACCTTAAGGAACTAAAAGAGCAAGAACAAATCAAACACCAAATTAGCAGAAAGAAAGAAATAATAAAGACCAGATGAAACTAAATTAGATAGAAACTATAAATATATAAAAAGTCAACAAAGATAAAAGATGGTTTTTTAAAAGATAAACAAGATTTATGAACAGTAAATAAAACAGCTAAGAAGAGATGAGAGATGACTTAAACATAATTAGAAATGAAAAAAGAGACATCATTAAAAATGATACCACAGATAATGTCTATTATCATCAGAGACTTTTGACTGATGAAAAACCTTCAGGAAATGAATAAATTTCTGGAAATATATACAATTGACTCAGGAAGAAATAGAAAACCCAAACAGACCAATTATGACTAATGAGATTGAATCAGTAATATAAAGACTCCCAAGAAAGAAAAGCCCAGGACTAGATGAATTCACAGTTAAATTCCACAATTAAAGAAAAACTAATACCAATCCTCCATAAACTATTCCAAAACACTGAAGGGGAAGGAAATCTCTTTAAATGATTCTATTAGTTCAGTATTACGCTGATACCAAAGCTACATGTGTGGATACAACAAATAAAGAAAACTATAGTCCAATATCCCTAACCTACACACAAAAATCTTCAACAAAATACTGGCAAACCAAATCCAGTAGCATATTGAAAAGATAATACACCATGACCAAGTGGGATTTGTACCAGGGATGCAAAGATTGTTTAACATATGCAAATCAGTAAATGTGATACATCATGTCAAGAGAATGAAGGGCAAAAGTCATATGATCATCTCAATAGAAATAGAAAAAGCATTTGATAAAGTTCAACATTGATTCCTGATTTTGAAAAAAACTCTCAACAAACTGGGAATAAAGGGAACATAATTCAACATAATTAATGCAATATTTGACAAACCCATAGCTAACATGATACTGAATGGTGAAAAGCTGAAAGCCTTTCTTCTAAGATCTGGAACAGGACAAGGATACCTGCTTTCACCACTCCTATTCGACACAATATTGGAAGTTCCAGCCAGAGAAATGAAGCAAGATAAAAACATAAAAGGGATCCAAATTGAAAGAAAAAGGAAGTCAATTAATCCCTCTTTGCTGATGATATCATCTTATATCTAGAAAACCCTGAAGACTCCACCAAAACCTCCTAGATTCAGCAAATAACTTCAGTAATGTTGCAGGATACAAAATCGACATACAAAAATCAGTAGCATTTCTATTCGTAATAATGAACTGAGAAAGAAATTGAGAAGCCAATCCCACTTCGGTAACTACAAAAGAAAAAACTAGTAATAAATTTAAGGAGATGAAAGATTTCTATAAGGAAAAGTGATGAAAGACATCAAAGAGGACACAAATAAAATAATGTCCCATGCTCATGGATAAGAATAATATCATTTAAATGACCCCATTACCCCAAGCAATATAAATGCAATCTCTATTAAAATACCCACATCATTTTTTACAAAATTAGCAGAAAAACCCCAAAACCTAAAGTTCACATAGAAGAAGAAGAAAAGAAAAGAGAAAACAAGCCCAAATAGCCAAATAGCCAAGGCAATCCTGAGCATAAAGAACAAACCTGGAGGCATCTCACTTAAAATATTTTACAAGGCTATAGTAACCAAAACAACATGGTATTGGTTTAAAGGCAGACACATAGATTAATGGAACAGAATATAGAATCAAGAAGTAAATCCAGGTATTAATATCCAACTAATTTTTGAAAAAGGTGCAAAGAACAAACTCTGGGCAAAGGTCATCCTCTTTGATAAATGGCGCTGGGAAAATTGAACATCCACATGCAGAAGAATGAAACTGGACTCATATATGCAGAAATCAAGTTAAAACAGAATAGAGACTTAAATGCAACACCAAACACTACAAAAGTAGCAGGAAAAATAAAACTAGAGATAAAGATAACACTTCAAGACATCAGTGCAAGCAAAGATTTCATGGCTAAGAGCTCAATGGCACAGACAACCCTAACAAAAGTAGACAGATGGAAGTACAGTAATGTAAACAACTTCTGCCCAGCAAAGACACACAGTGAAGAAACAACCTGTTTCATGGGAGAAAATATTTGCAAATTATTCATCCAACAAGGGACTAATATCCAGAATATATAAGGAATACAAACAATGTGAAAAACCAAATACTCCCATTAAAAAATGAGCAAAGGGCATGGATAGATATTTCTCAAAAGACATCCAAATAGCCAAAAGGTATATGGAAAAATGTGCAACATCACCAATCATCAAGGTAATGGAAATCAAAACCACAATAAAATATCATCTTACTCAAGTGAGAATGGATATTACTAAAAAGGTAGAAAATGACAGTTGCTGGTATGAATGTGGGGAAAAGGGAACTCTTAAACATTGTTGGTGGGAATGTAAATTAGTACAACCACTATAGAAAACAGTGCGGAGATTTCTCAAAAAACTGAAAATGAACTATATGACCCAGAAGTTTCACTACTGGGTCTTTATCAACAGAAAAAGAAACTGGTATATCAAAGAGATACCTGCATTTGTGTGATTTTTTTTTTTGCAGCATATTCACAATAGCAAAGAAAGAGAATCAACTTAAGTGCCCATTGGCAGACCATTGAATAAAGAAAATGTGTTGTATATATACACACTGGAATATTATTTAGCCATAATAAAGAATTAAAATAACATTAATTGCAGCAACATGTATGGAACTGGAGATTATTATGTTAAGTATAATAACCCAGGCACAAAAAGAGAGATACTACATATTCTCACTCGTATGTGGGAACTTAAAAAGTTGATTTCATGGAGATAGATAACAGATTGATAAACTACCAGGGGCTGAGAAGTGGATGTGGGTGAGAGGGGAGGACAAAGAGAGGTTGGCTAGTGGGTACAAACACAGAATTAGTAGAAATAGCCCCAGTTTTCAATAGCTCAATAGGGTCATTATTTTAGCAACAATGTATTATATATTTCAAAGGAGATCAAAGAGAGGACTTCATATGCTGTCAACACATAGAAATGATGAATTCTCAAGTTGATGAATACTACAAATACCTTGGCTTGGTCTCTACACGTTGTATGCATGTAAGAAATACTCACATGTGCCCCATCAATATGTAAACTATTTTGTATTGTAAAAAACTGGTAAAAACAAACTCTTTGGGTTTGTCTTGCCACCCTGTAGCATTCTAAGACGGCAATACCCTCTGTAAAAACAAAACAAGAACACCACCATCTGTAACTTTATTTTGATAGCAGAATAGAGATTCATGCAAATTCAGTTTATTTTTCCTGTGCTCATTTTTTAAAAGTACTGGTTAAGTTTTCACTCTTTTGTAGTATATCCACAAACTGATGCTATATCCGGCATATGTAAATAAATTAGCCACCTTTTTATGTAACAAAACAAAGCTTTTGTTAAAGTTTTACAAAATGGATTAGGCTAAAAATATTCTAAATATCTTTCAAATGTGTTCCAATCAGATAGCCATGTGGTATAATAAATTTCTGGCCATAGCCTATAAAGGACAGCCCTTCACGTCTGTTCTTATACTACATCTTCAATTTCCCCATATGTTAAAAGTGCCCTCCGCAGTACCTTAGAAGTTCGCAAAATTCAGAAGTAGATGCATTTAGTCTGAATGAATAGAACTCTGGAGATTTAGAATGGGACCACATGACTATAGAAAAGTGAAGTCAAGTAACGATGATTTTCCTTGATTGTAAGAAGATGCTTTTTAGAAAATCAGTTGCATATTTTTTCCTCCCCATTTCAATGTAGATTATCACTACTTTAGTGGTAGCTTACATCACAATTTGTATAGAAAGATAAAATATTTTGAGAGTCTTTTTTGAGAAATTATTTACTGAAAGAACAACCTCAATAGGGATAATTTTGACCCTAACTTTCCCAAAGAATTAACAATTTTAAAATATAGGTAACCTTTAAATCCAGACATATTAATTTCATGGATATTTATGCTCTGTAAATATTTATGATTCTGTAGATCTGTGCAGAGGAAACTGAATTTGGATAGTTTTATATAAAGATCATGATGACTATAATATATATAGAGAGGAATAAGGCAGAAGAGAATTAAGACTCAGCCTTATAAAGTGACTTGTTTGCAGCAAAATGGAATAGGGGAGGCACAAATTCCTCAAGCAAAAAGTGCACATTCAGTTGTATAATTATATGAAACTGTCTGACATACAGAGTTAATTTTGAGCATTCTGGTTTGATTTTCTCTTTGCAAATCTATTTACAGAAAAGTAAGGAGCCCTGATGTGACCAATTTGTTACTTTCCAAAATATCTTAGTACATTTTTGATATGATGATTGCCTGATTGACTCCAAAATCTGTGGTAATATGCAATTTAATTTCTCTAGCAACTAGATCATATTAAACATTCAAAAAATGACACACTGTGTCTGAGTTTTTAAATAAAATAGAAAGAACTCAGCTATAGGAATTTCAAAAGCAGAAGTCTTCACCTGTTAACATACAAGTATAGATGCAAAACCACTAAATTGTGAGTCACACGACCATGGTCCTTTCTAATCCTGTTGTCATTACCTCTCTGAACATTAATTTATTATATCATAAAATAGAGAAACATAGCATGGCTCTTGAGGATTAAGTGAAAATATGTCAAAGAGCATTACAAACTACGCTTATTACATAAGTGTTAGTCACTGTAGTCATTTTTATAATGACTACATTTAATTATAAGCTTAATCTTTGTTCCACCAGAAAGTCATTTTTATTTTCCTTTACATAAGCAGTTTTTCTCTTTTTTGACTCCTGAGCAAGTTCTCTAGACCTGGTTTATTTATTTACTTTAGACTAATAGTCAGTTTTTCACATTGGGGCACTGCTGACAATCCCTTCTTTTGGATAAAACCGTAGCCTCATTCATCTACATGAGTAACTTCTAGGGAGGTTGAAACCTATGTTAGGTACAACCAACTCCTTTAAAGAACACATTCCTTACGGATTTGGAACAAAATGTCAAAGTCAGAGGAGGAAAAATTAAATATTTGAGTTTGTTATCTTTCACACAGTTGCCATCACTTATTATAATATTTTATGGTTGTTTATTTGATGTGGTAAAAAATTTTACCATAGATCAACAGATTTTAACAATTTTTATAAATGTTTGCTATAAATAACTTACTAAAAGATTGCCATATAAAGAAACTTTATATGGAATTCTCTTTGATCTGAACATCAGTTGATGTCTATAATGAGACCTAATATGCCAAAAAAAACCTCTTTAGAACAGTTGATTAACTGTGCACAGAGCCCTAGATTACATAAAGAATAGAATTAAATAAAAGGTAAAAGCTGAATTTGATAAATTTAGGAGCAGTTGGGGAAAATTACAATTTTATTAAAATATAGGCATATTGAGGTCTCTAAAGCTGATAACAGTGTTTGAAAAATGCTTTTATTTCACTGTATTAAGTCTTGAAGAACAAACTTTATCATTTTTCTCTATTAATTGATTCTAAAAAAAACCTAAACAAGAAAAACAAAAAGTTACATGATATTAACTTTTGTGTCAGAATTCAATAAAGCAGTATATGATATTTAAACACATTTTATTACATTTTCAAAAATTTTTATTAGTGTGCACCATACAATTGTGGAGTGTTGATGATAAAATTTCTCAATATGAGTATTTTCAATGTGGTTTATCTTTAGGATTTACTCTTCAGAAATGTACCACCAAATAACATTGACTTATTGAGTCACATAAACAAATTCTGAAGGTTTGAACCCCTTTGTATCCAAATGAGATGGCATCTGTTGAGATGGATAAGACAATTCTCTGGATGGTATTGCTTGGTTGCCTAGCAATCAGTCACCTGATATGTTTGAGGAATCAGGCAATGAGCAAAAATTCTGACCAAAGAGAAGCCAGAACATCTTTACCAATGATAAGTGCATGTACAGTTACAACTGTTTTAGCTTTTGCTTGGGTGTATGAAGTATTTGAAACAGGTCAAGAGGACCTTTGGATAGGCTTCACTATTAAGAAAGAGGAATCTGGCAAGAGTTATATTAAATGCTCATAGGATGTTTTTGAAAGATAGAGATCATATTCTAGGGAGATGTCTAAGAATCCAGGATGTCTAGTGCCTATGAAATAAACTGTAATGACCTTGGTAAATGACATTTTGAAGAAATGTTCTTGGGCACTATTCTCAGTAGAAAATTTCATCTTACATGAATGATTACCCTTAATTAAGTAAGATAAGGAAATAAACAGTTTTCTGCTCAGAGAAGAGTAAAAAACATGATCGTCACAAGGAGGGCATTGATAATTTGGTTTAAACATGCCATAGATTTTTTTTAAAGGAAAGGTTAGAATGAATAAATACTTATTGCTTCAGATGAATTCCCATTATATAGAGTCCTCTTCTCAAAAATTTGTGACTTCTTGACGTAGTAATTTTGTGACAGAAATACTGAAGCCATCTAACGTGACATTGCCAAATATACTGTTACTGCATCAGAGTTATAATGATGCTAAAATTCTTAGACTAGTTTCTATAACAGTAAGCATGAGCTATAATTCAAACTTTTCTTTAACGATAAATTGCTGATGAATAACTGAATCTAATAATCTAGTGGAATAGTAATTCCTACTCCTCATGACTTTTTAAAATCCTCCTTATAATAAGGTAGGGTAAAATAAATATACAGTATAATAATTGGCCTATATATTTCTGTAAAAACCATCTTCAAAATGTGTATAAAGTATTATTTTCTAAAACCTCTAATCCAGAATGTTATCTGTCTAAACATATTATAAAAAATGTTTCAGAGCATAGGTATTTCTCTCTCATTAATATTAAACTTAATGGCCAGACATGGTAGCTCACGTCTGTAAATCTCAGCAGTTTGGGAGGCCGAGGCGGGTGGATTACCTGAAGTCAGGAGTTCGAGACCAACCTGGCTAACATGGTGAAACCCCATCTCTAAAAAATAAAATAAAAAAAAAATATATATATACACACACAGACACACACACATGTACACATATATATATAAATTATAGTAATCATATAACAAAGTTTATAATTTTAATAACTTAAAGCATATAACTCAGTGTTTTTCAGTATATTAACAAGTTTATATAATTATCACCATTAACTTTAGTATATTCTCATTATGCCAAAAAGAAGCCATATATTTATTAGCAGTCATTCCCATTCTTCCCTCCTGCCAAGCTCATGGCAAGCACTAGTCTACTTTCCGTTTCAATGGATTTATTTATTCTGAATATTTCAAATCAATAAAATAATATATGTAATATTATATGTTTGGTTTCTTTCTCTTTGCATAATGCCTTCAAGTTTCACTCAGGTTGTAGCGTGTACCAGTTCTTCAATCCTTTTTATAGCTGATAGTATTTCACTGTATGTATAAACCAGATCTTGTTCATTCATTCATTGGCTGATAGACATTTGGGTTGTTTTCATGTTTTGATTATTATGAATAATGCTGCTATATTTACTCATATACAGGTTTTTGCTTAGACATATGTTTTCATTTCTCTCAGTTCTTTACTTACAATTGCTGGATAATATGTTAACCCTCTATTTAGCTTTTTAAAGAACTGCACAATTGTTTTCCATAACAGCTGCACCATTTTGCATTTCTACCATCAATGCATGAGGGTTCCATTTTATCTGCATCACACTCAACACTTTGTGAATGGCCATCCATATTCTTCAGAGAAATGTTTATTCAAATGATTGTCACTACTAATTTATAGAAATTCAACTGATTTTTTGTGTTAGTCTTATATTCTGCAATCTTGCTGAACTTAATCCCTACCTCTAATAATTGTTTTGAGAATATTTCAGCTTTTTTAAATTGTGTAAAATTATGTTATCTGTGAAGGTAGTTATACTTCTTCCTTTTCAATCTAGATGTGTTTTCTTTTTCTTGCCTCATTACCTTGACTAGAACTTATAGTACAATGTTGAATTGAATTGTGGAAAGTGAACATTCTCGGTTTATTCCTGAAATTAGAGAGAGAACTTTCAGCCTTTCACAATTAAGTTTGATGCTAGCTATAAATTTTTTGTAGAGACTCTTATCAAACTAAGGAATTTCTGTTTTCCTAGTTTGTTCCGTGTTTTTATCATAAAAATATCAGAATATTGATGCTTTTTCTACATATATTTGAAAGGACCTTGTCATGTTGGGCCACTTAATTATCTGTGCTGTTAATGTTATGATCAGCTAGTGATTAGATAAATATTTTCTTAGGTGGCTGGAGCTAAACTATAAACTTTCATGGGCTCTGTGTATGTGTTTGGGGCATGCCTTCAACACTAAGCAAAGGAGGTTACAACTGTCTGATCTTTTATTACTGCTTGTGTAGAGCCTTAAGATTACCCAGAAGTGAGAATGTAGGGCCTTCTTGGGTCTTTTCTGAGTATGTGAACAGTCTTGGTCATGAATACAGCTTTCTAGGTTTTCAGTAAGATATTGGAGCTCTTCAAAACATTTGTTCTTCAAAGTATCTCCTCAGCCATTTCTCTCCAAGTTTTTTAATTACTTTATTCTTTGTCCCAACTGTTATCTATTGGGAGCCATGCCTAATACATTTGTTATGTAATTTGACAAAAATCTTTCCTTAGATAGTCACCTAAGCAATGCAAAAATTCTAAGTTAGGGAAGGTAAAGGCAAGCCCTTTGATTCAAGGATCCACAAGACAAGTCAACTGAACAACCACATTCTTTGTTAATGAGATCTGTTCTGTTCTCTCTGACATTGCTATTTGTACAATACTTGGAAAGTGAGCTTTTATCATTAAGGTTATATTTGAGTCAGATGTTGAATAATGGGACCAGAATAATTTAAAACACCACAAAGCCCTTTCTTTACCAAGATTCCACCAGCTTTGTCTTAAGTATTCCCTTAGTTGCACAAGCTTCTGGTTAATTTCTGGAAATCCAAAAATGTTGACTATAACATATATCACCAGTGTTTGTTGGTTTTATGGAGAGATACACTTTTGTCCTTCCTTATTTTGCTTTTTTTTTTTTTTTTTTTTTTTTTTTTTTGAGACAGAGTCTCACTCCGTCACCAGGCGCCGGGCTGGAGTGCAGTGGCACAACCTCGGCTCACTGCAACCACTGCCTCCTGGGTTCAAGCAATTCTCCTGCCTCAGCCTCCCGAGTAGCTAGGACTACAGGCACGTGCCACCATGCCCAGCTTTTTTTTTTTTTGTATTTTAAGTAGAGATGGGGTTTCACCATGTTGACCAGGATGGTCTCGATCTCTTGACCTCGTGATCCGCCCGCATCGGCCTCCCAAAGTGCTGGGATTACAGGCGTGAGCCACCGCGCCCGGTCACTTTGCTGTTTTTGTTAGCAACACCCCTTTTAAGATTTTTAATAAGTAATATTGAATATCTACTAATGAGGATTCAAACTAAAACATTAATTTCTTGACTTAGTATATATGTTTATTATAAAATGAAACAAACATATAATCTACATCATATTCCATGCTTTGTTTCCTTTTTATCTCTCACTAATAGGAAGTAGAACTTATGTACTTATCATTTAGTTATAAATTTGTATGATCTCTGTGTATGCTGTTCTTCTAAAAAGTATATTTTAAATGTTCAGAGATATTGAGAATAACCTGGGGTTGAATGGCTACTAATTGCCCAAAGTGGAATTACTTCTAAATTATAGTTTCCCTAACACCACACATTTAAAAATTATGTGTACATGCTTGGGTGACAGATGCTTACTGAAGGAACCCTTTCTCTAACTAAGTAGTTTGTGGAATTAGTGCAGTGCAATTCTGAAATGTTACCCCAGTCTATCATCTCAAGAGAACACTCATTAAAATAATTCCTTAATGTAATGGTATAAATGGATTCTCCAATATTTTAGGCTGTCTCTGAGGAAGAACTTGCCTGAAATCTTTGATGTTTTATATTCAGAGAGCCTTTTTGATCTTTTCTTGGTAATGCCAATTTTGCATGATATTCCCCAGTCTATAATAATTCTATCACATTAAAGTCGCTCTGCTTTGCTCTTGATGGTCATCAAAGAATATTTGTTTTAGCTGAATTAATTGCCTGTGGAATAAGTACAACCATGGGGTTAGTCTCTCTGAGAGATTTAAAAGCTAGTTTCCATCTAAATTTCAAGTATCTCTTTAAGCCTTTATTTCCATCTTTGGGGGAAAACAAAAGTCATATTACTACATGAAATTTATGTGTTTCAGAGTTTGGAGATACCAAAATACATAAGAAGTCTAGACAACCAAAGGGAACAAAATGTGCTTGCTTTAAAAATAAGCTATTGCTATTTGAGTTGTACAGGAAATGAAATACCTCCATCTATTGTCCTGAAGAGCAGTCGGTGTTTTGAATCTCTATGAGAGCAGTAATCAGAAGCATTCTTTTGTAGAAAAGAATGACTGGGTGGATGGTAGGGAAAAATAGGTTTTAAGCCAGACCCTTCTGTCTTGGTTTGCTAATCTGTTTTTAACTCTCTACAGGATTATTGTGAGTATCTTTGGGGAATAAGTGTCAAAGATATTTTATTTTATTTTTTAAAAATTTCATTGAATATAAGTAATATAGGGTTTTTTTCCCCAGAACCTAAAGTACAATTAAAAAAAAAAAGATATTTTAAAACCTACAAACTGAACCACAGACATAAGTATTTTTATGACTCATATCAGTAATTTTAATAATTCTTGAGAGAGTGTAGCTATATGTCACATCAGGTAGAGAGGTTGAGAGGAGATTCCCCAGTGGCCCCTCCTCCATAGTTTGTGGCAATCACAGCCACTTTTCCAGGCCTGCCATTAAAAAGGGGAGAGGAAGTCATAATTCTTAGAAATACTCCTTCTAATTCAGATAATATATTATAGGTTCAATTGAGACAAAGTAGACTAATGTATATTACTGTTAAAAAATGTGTATTCATTAGGTTTCTGTTTGTAATAGAAACTGAAATTGAAGCACCATAGGCCAACCAGGAATGTTTGAGTCCTATAGCCAAATCTCGAGAAGAGCAGTGTTGGAGATGGCACAGGGATGGCTGGACTCTGGGTTTAGATGCCATCAGAATTTCCTCAACATTTGACTCTGATTTTCTCTGCATATTGGCTTCTTTACCTGCTAGGGTATGACTGTCAGCAGGTGTATGGCTGCATGCTAAGAGCTCCACAACCAAAGAGGAAAATGAGCTTCAGCTTTATTTAAAAACAACTCTGAGAAAAGATTCTAACAGGAATATTTTTGTTATAGACTTACCTCTTGGCACAACTTGGGGGAAAGGTACAGACAATGATTTGCATCTTGGGCTGGTTTCTGAGAGATTGAGTGAAAGAAAGAGGGAAAATGAACAGGAAAAGACTGGTCAAAGGTGAAATTCTGAACGCAGTTGACTTATCCAATGTCTATTATATTAGGTATGATCAAGAAATGCAATCAAGAAACTTTTTCTGAAAAATTTCACGCTTTGCAAGGACATATGATCTTTATTATCACTATTCAGCTCTTCTGTTGGAACATGAAAACAGCCATAGACAATGCTTACATGAATAAGTGTGGCTATGTTTCAATAAAACTTTATTTACCAAAGAGGCACAAGCCAGATTTGGCCCACCAACTGTAAATCACTGATTTCTGATTTAGATTATCAGTTCCTAATACATTCATAAGGTAATATCTACTTCCTCAAACTTAGGCAAATTCCTAATTCTTTAAAAAAATTTTAATTGTGGCAAAATACACAACACAAAACTTAACATCTTAAGCATTTAAAAGTTTACAGTTCAGTAGTGTTAAGTATTTCTATATTTTTGTATAACCAATCTCTAAAACATTTTCATTTTGCAAAACTGATGTTCCATACCCATTAAACAACTCTATATTTCCTCTTCCTTCCAAGTCCCTCTCATTTCCCCCTTCTTCAGCCTCTGGCAACTAGCATTCTATTTTCTATTTCTATAAATTTGACAACTCTAGATACCTCATTTAAGTAGAGTCATACAGTATTTGTCTTTTTTGTGACTGGCTTATTTTACTTAATGTTCTCAAGGTTCATCTATATTGTAGCATGTGTCACTATTTTCTTACTTTGTAAAGCTGAATAGTATTACATTGTGTGTGTATATATATATATATATATATATATATATACATATATACACACACACACCACATTTTATTTATTCATTCATTCATGAACACTTGGGTTGCCTCCATCTTTTAGGTATTCTGAAGAATGCTGCTGTGAACATGGGGTATAAATCAGTTTAAGACCATATTTTCAGTTCTTTTGGGAATAAACTCAGAAGTGGAATTGCTGGGTCATATAATAATTCTATCTTAAATTTTTTTGAGGAACCTCCATATTTGTTTCTGTAGCCATTGCACTGTTTTACATGGCCATGAACAGTGCACCAGAGTTCTAATTTCTCAACATTCTCACCAATACTTGTTATTTTCTTTTTTTTTGATAGTAGCAATACTGATGGACACGAGTTTCTATATCATTGTACAAATTCTAAGTTCTTCAGCTGTGTCTCCATCCATTTCTCTTCCAATTAAAAATGCATGTTATACTTTGTTAATGAGGATTATTTTGTAAGTACAATCATCGATCTGTTCTAATTCACATTTAATAATTAACAACTTCAACAATTTGCCTATTACTAGTAACAAATTCCATGCAACCTACCTCTAGCTTTATTGTCTGATGAGAATTATAGATGGTGGCTCAGAATTGTAATACTTTAATTATACAGAGTGTAAAATGCTAAGCCCTTGAATTAATCCTTGTTTGTTTGTCTGAAAGTGGTGATTCACATTTTCCATTTACTAAACTGATTGCTATATGATTCTTTTTTATTTCAAATCTATTATAGCTTGATTGTGTAGATATATTTAATCTATATACAATTTACATTTTATATTGAAATTTATGAATGGAAATAAGGCTGTCATAAATAATTTAATAAAGTACTGCATTCTTGTTATGTGTTAGACAATATGATAGGTGTTAGAAATTTAATATACAAGGCAGATAAGATTCCTGCCCTCCCTGGACTTACTGTTGAGTTCTGGAAGTAGACATTAATAAAACAAACTAACTAGGCAGTTACTACAATTTGTGATAAATTCTGTAGAGGACATGCACATGATGTTGTGAAGGCATATAATGGGGAACCCAACTAATTGAAATAGGTAGAGAGGGAAATCTTTGAAAGTTGGCATGTAAATTCAACCTGACGTTGAGAGATGTTCAATAAGATGGTATTGTTTGTTGATAGACATATGTATGTTAATCATGAGGGGGATTCAAGACAAGGTAAGAAAATATTCAAATATCCTCAAGCTGGGAAGAGTTTCAGTTTAGGAACCAAATATAGGCCCATTTGAATGAACCATAGGAATAAGATAGAAATAAGTAGGAGCCTAGTATGTAGAGACAGGCAAAAGCTAAATCTTGAAGGCTATGCTATACCACACTTACAAAGAGTTTTTGGGGATTCTGTTCAAAATCGTATTTTCAGAGTGTCTTTAGGCTTCTGATCAAGATTGCACATGTTTATATATTCAGTCCTCCAGTTCTAAACGCACACTAATGACATAAAAAATATATCTTTAAAAACAGTAGTAACAAACCAAAAATAGTTGGGCTCCAAAACAAGCTTAATATTTCTAAAGACGAAAAATAAAACAGAAAGACAAATTACTGAATGAAGCTGAAGCCATGAGCTTGCCAGTATGTGAAGCAGGGCACTGTTGGTAGGGGCCAGGAACTGGGCCCTGTAGAGTAATGAGGAATACTTCTGGTGAATTCACAGGGAACCACAGCCAGGCTCACTGCATGGGGCCAAGGGCTGTCTTCCTGCTTCAATTCTAGAACACAGGCATATAATGCAAATTATCCTACCAAATCAAGAATGTTTATGTGAATTATCCTCTAGAGAATAGAAGAGGGAAAATGAACAGATTCATTCTAATGAATTCTTTCAGTATAATATTGACACCAAAATGAGGCAATAAAAGTCTAAGAAAGAAAATGATAGATGAATTTTACTTATGAAATTGATGCAGAACATCTCCCCCCAATACTAATACATTTAACTAAGTAGTACCTTAAAAATACATTATAATCATGCATAATTATCTCACAAAAGCAAGAATGCTTCAGAATTAGAAATGCTGTTATAATAATATATGATTAATAGATGAATACAGAAATCTACGTGATTTTCTCAGTAGAAGCACCAAAAGTAAATATAATTCAACAGTGCTTTATACATTAAAAATGAAAGCTCTTAGTAGATAGCATAGCAAATAAAATATGCTACTTCTATTGTTTTCTATGTCTACCTCTTACTCTTTCTTAAACCTCTGTCTCCTTACTCAGTTCTCACTATTGAGACTGCAAAAGCTTGGTGAGTCAAATGGGGAATATGGATGAAAAAGACTGAAAAAGCCAAATACTCACTTTCCCAGTAACAATGGGCGGGTCAGGCCAATGAGATATAAGGAGAATTCGGATGGCAAAGAAATGACTTTACTCTCTTATAAAAAAAGAGATGGGTGATTTGTTTCTATGTGCTCTGTCTGCAACCTGTTTTCTCCCTATGATCATAATTGTATGTGGATGTGATGCTTGGAATATGCCATAAAGGAATGTCAGACATCCTGTTTCAGAGAAGCTCCCGCCCCTGGAACCACCAATCTTTAATTTTTTTCTGTATGACATAATTAAATATTTTTATTGCAAATCTAAATGTTAGATATTCTTATTTTTGGTCAAAAGCATTTCTAATTGATACAGAATGAAATTTCCTTAACTTAAGAAAGGGTATCTATTCAAATTCTCCTACAAGTATAATACTTATTAATAATAGATTAGCAGCTTACTATTTAAACTCAGGAAGGAAAATGATGCCATTTATAACTTTTTCTATTCAATATAATAGTGCAAGTGCTAGTTTGTCTAGTAAGAGAAATAAAGCTATACAAATTAGGAAGGAAAAGAAAAAAGTCTCTCATTTTTCACAATATGATTGCTTTTATAAAAAACTGAAAGATATATATAAATAAACTAACATAAATATATAAATAAACTTATTTATACATAGATGTAATCATAGATATATATACTATTTATAAATAAATATATAAGCCAATATTTTTATATATACAAATAAACTAATAGAACTAAGACGATTTTGAAAATTTACTAGATTTTAGGTAAACTAAAAAGTTGCATAACTACTGTTTATCACTAAAAAGAAACCAATAAATATAATAATATTACATAAAAGTGATAAAGTACTCATGAATAGCTCTAAAATGTATTAAGACTTAATGGAATATTTTCAAAATATTACTGAAGTACATAATACTTGAATAAAAGATGAGCTACATGAAGTTTAGGAATTAAAAACTCTTAAAGAAGCATCAATTTTCCTCAAATAAATATATATTTTCAATGCAATCTTTATTCAAGACCTAAATGGATTTATTCAGTGTCTTGATAGCTCCTCATGAAACTCATATGATGATACAAAAGGCCAAGAATAGCTGAGACAATTCTGAGAAAGAAAAATGAGATAGAAGGACTTTATCACAATTAACAACTTATTAATTGTGATTATATAACATAGAAATTGCTTGAAGTTGGGCAAATAGAAAAATTGGGAAATTTTAAGAAAATCTAAACATCTATGTGGAAACAATATATTTTCAGACATGTCATTTAAACTGTTGAGAAAGAATGAACAAATGCATAAACAGTTCTGGGAAAATTAGTTATCCACATGAAAAACAATTGGAATCCCATTTCATCTTGAATAAACAATTAGGTGGCTGAAAAGCTAAAAACAGAAAGACAAACCTTTGGCCTTTTTAGTAGAAATTATGAGAAAATATTTTATAATATTGGGCTAAGGAATAATTAAGTTATAAAACAGAATAAATACTAAAAAAAAAAAAAAAAGGTGGATAATTTAACCTTGTTAAATTTCTGGTCTTCAAGAGACACCATTACCAAAAATAAAATCTATGCTACAAGTTGAGAGAAAGATATCTGAAATGTCTTAAAGTATCTAAAATATATCTGAGAAAGAATTAGTATCTATAATTAATAAAGAATTCCTAAAAATGAAGGCGAATATAAATAATAATTCAACAGATAAGTGAGCCAAGGAGAGGAAGAGGAAACAGAAAGAGAAACGCAATCTATACGCATGAATATTCTCTATCTCTGATTCTTTGGAGAAATGCAAATAACTGAAATTCCATTCAAAACCATCTGAATTTGAAAAACTAAAAGCTAGTTTGACAATTCAATGAATTAATAAGAATGTGGAACAAAGAAAATTTTCATTTGTGCTGGTAGAAATGTTCACTGATAGCATTGCAGTAGAATTTAGCACAGTAGAGCAATGTGAGTTATGGCCATAACCCTCACACTATTTATACGTCCTAGACAAAGTTCTGATAGAACAGGATAGCAAGTAAGATGTTCATCGCAACATTGCTTGTCATAGCGAAGACTAAAATTACCTAAATGTTCATTAAAAAGAACAGATAAATGTTATGACTTCACAGAATACTCTAAATGGTTCAAATGAATGAAATAGAGCTATGTTTTTACACCTCAAAAATGTAACACTGAGCAGAAAAATCAAGTGTCCTAATGATGGGCAAGTTATGCCATTTATGTAAAGTTTGAAAACAGGAAGAATCTTTCTGTATAATGTTTCTGCATATACACGTGAGTTGTCATAGATTGAAAACCTGCGTGAGAATGGTGAATACTGGATTTAACACAATGTTCCCTCTGGGGAAAAATAAAGGAAGAGGATTGGGGAGAAATGCACAGAAACTTCAATGATCTGAAACATTTTATTTCTTAGGCTGAGCGTGTATTACTTGGAATTTAATAATTTTTTTTGAGATTTTGTAGCCTGAAATGTTTCACAAGGATCCATTATCTTTCCCTCCTTCTCCCCATCAACTTATCTACCTATCTGATGCACATATGTCAAAATAGATAGTAGATCTATAAGTACTATGTTATTCTCTGTACTTTGCTAAATATTGTAACATTTAATTTTCTAAACAGTTATGCTTGCTGCTGTGTAGATCATCCTCAGGGTACATATGGGATGTGAGATGCCACCGAGCCTTATTACAGTAGTAGATGAGTGAAAATAGTGAATCTGAAGAACATTTTGAAAGTTGTATGTATGTCTGTAGAAACTGAAAATAAAAGTTTAGGAAAAGGCTGATACATCATGTTTTTGCTGTGAGTCTCTAAGTGGATAAGGAAATAAATGACTTCTATTGCCAGAAAATACACGCAGAAAGGCTTGGGCTGATGGTGGGGGCAAGGTGAGCCCCTGTCTCTCGGAATTTTAATATTCATAGTTTATACTTATTGAAACATTCCTTGATGTGTTGTATAACCTATGAAGTGCATTCTGAAACCTTTGTTACAGAGTTCGTCAGAAGGTGTTTGTTGCTTGGCTCCTTCTGAAGAGCCCAAGGTAAACTTTCTAAAACATGTAGGCTCTTTCAAATGGTCTGTTCATGTTGTTGATATAATGAACTGGCCTGCATGAAGTGGTCTAGGAAAGATCCATTACTTGATTCTTCCTGTGGCAGCATGGACTTTGAGCTGTGGAAATGCTGATTAGATTGAAACAAGGCTTGCAACAAGAATCACCTGTTAGAAAAAAGATGTTGCCTAAAGATGCCAATGAGAGGTTGCAGAATTACTGATGTGTGCATCGGAGAGGGCTGTAAAGAGGGTGATGGGCAATGCTTTTGTCATTGGTAAGAATCCAAGAGAAAAATGTGTATTACAGGCACTTTTTACCCTAGCATGACATCTGTGGATGCTGCTAACTGATCAGAACTTACTGCATGTTGCTTTGTGGTCATTTTGTTTCTGTGGCAGTCCTAGATGTAGGATTTTCTTTTTGTTTTTCACTTCTTATACATCTTTAGCCATAGCAGAAAGGCACAACAAAGAGTCTTTCCCACCTTCATAACCCAAAGTTACTAAAGACTTTGCCATAGTACTACGTATTTCCGCCTGATTAAATTCCTAGGATGTAACAGAAGCTGCCGCTCCCATTCTTGTATTCCTGAATCTATTCATATAACAGAGTATGAACAGACTACTGGATACCACTAAATATTAGTAAAGTGAGCAAATGAGACTGCTTTAGAAAAAAGGCTCACCCTATGGGACATTTGAGACTCAACTATATATCAGTCTTATTGAAGTTGTGTCTATTTTCCAGTTCAGATTTGTTTTTTTTTTATTTTAAGACACGGTCTTGCCTTGTTGCCTGAGCTGGTCTTGAACTCCTGGGCCCCAGTTTTCCTCCCACCTCAGCTTCCCAAGTAGAAAGAATTACAGGCATGTGTGAACCACTATACTTGGCCAATTTTGATATTTATAACCCCATCTCTTATTTTGAATCATCAAGGATGAATAGATGCTTAAAACTGAAGTAATATAATTTTAGTTTTGAGCAGTTTTTTGAGACCTATGGAGAAAATAGCTGTCTGTGGTAACTTAAGTCAAGATTTAAGATTTTACTAATATATTTCATTCATTGAGATCAGACACAAATTATGTTTTGTCAGGTAGGTACCAAGAATTCATCAGTTGGAATATAAATTAAAAAGAAACAAAAAGCAGATAAGAACTTAATAGTGGAAGAGGGAAGGATTCAAAGCAGTGTTTATCCTTTCCTTGTATGAAAGTATATCTTCCATAAATTTTATACAGAGAATGTTGGCAAAATTGTAATCAGATATTTTGGGGTATTTCTGATCAGGGTATTTCTGATATGCATGTTTAGCAATCACAACCAGTAGTTTGTTTGATACAAGGGAAGCTGCAGAAAGAATTAATATTAATAGTATGGTACTTTGATCACAGGTTATTAAGGTTGCGAGAGAGCCTTAAAGGTCATTTGTTGTTCTTCCATTTATTATTGATAACTTCTGCTTTTATCATCTATTGAATGTCTAAAGTTTGCTTGTACTTCTGGAAAAAGTGCAGCCTCATTAAAAAATAACCTCTTGAGTCCCTCCCCATCTCCCTTCTTTTTTCTTTGGAGACATAGACTCACTCTGTCACCAGGCTGGAGTTCGGTGGCACAGTCTCTGCTCACTGCATCCTCTGCCTCTGGGGTTCAAGTGATTCTCCTACCTCAGCCTCCCATATAACTGAAACTACAGGTGCCCACCACCACCCCAGGCTAATTTTTTGTATTTTAGTAGAGACGGGGTTTCACCATGTTGGCCAAGATAGTCTTGATCTACTGACCTCGTGATCTGCCTGCTTTGGCCTCCCAAAGTGTCGGGATTACAGGTGTGAGCCACGATACCCGGTCCTCCCTTTTAAAATCACAGATAATCTCACACCTGCCAGGCCTCTCTGCTTGCCTTTTACATACTTACACACAGTTTATTCTTCTAGAGCAGAATTTCCCAAACTTGGTGCTATTAATTTTGGGCTGGGTAATTCTTTGTTTCTGGGCCTTTCTTGCACTTGCCTCAATTCACTAGATGCCAGTAGTATCCGCCCACACAGTTGTGGCAACTCAGACCCAAAATATCTCCAAATAGTGCCAAATGTCCCCTGGGAGGGCAAAATTGTTTCTGGTTGAGATTAACTCTTCTCAAGATATACTTACATGGGCCACTAAGGGGAAAAATGATAAAAGAACTATAACTCTGCAACCTCACTACTATTTGGATTAGGTTTTTATGCATATAAATATATTTGGGGTTATACAAAACACTTGATAATGTGGGGACCTTTTTTAACAGAAATATTTTGTCATGGGACTCACCTTCTATATTCTGACTCTGACAGCAATATCAATATGTGAACCACTTCTCCATGCTGGAGGCTGAAAATTCTGTCATGAGTGAAAAACAGTTTCTTCTCTGAAAGAGAAGGCACTCCTGGGGCTTTATATAAATCCTTGACCAAAATGAAACTTAACATAGATCAGCATTAACTGTGTACCCTATATCGATGATGAACATTACTACTGGCATTCATTAATGAAAGACATCACATGTGCATATATTTATTCCTGTTAATAAGAATCTTCCTGGCTCTGCTATTCTTGTATCATTATTAAAGGATGAATAATACCCAGAGAGGTGGTTAAAGCTACTTAATTGGGATATGAATAAATGAAATGTTCAATTAAGAAGGCCAAATGCCAAGGATTTGAATTGGTTTAATGCCTGTCTATAACTTGATGATGCATTACTGGTGTCTAGCGTTTACAAAATGCTTTGCTTTATGAGACGCAAGGTTAATTATTAAGGTTTGGCTTAAAACAATCCAATCTATTATCATTTTGCTTTATATTTTGTGTGTTTAATTTGTAGAGAAAAGTCCTTATTTTAATAAGGATATTCCAAGCCTTTGTTACTCACAAATGCTCTTGATTCCAAGTTCTATATATTTTGATATACTGTGTAGCTATAAGATTGAAATGATTTATCAATTGGCATCTTCAGTTTTTTCAGTGGCTTACTCAAATTAAGAAAATGCTATTTTGCTTATCAGGAGGAGTGAGATGATTGTAGTTTGTGATGTTTGTGCTGGTTTTTAAAATATCAGCCATAGAATCATTTATTGTCCAATCAAGTAAATTGGAACACTTCTAACATTGGCTGAATTTTCAGTTTTTTTTGTGTGTGTGAAATAATAAACAATAGAATAGTAATAAAAACCAAGTGTACTGATGCATGACATACATTTGTATTGCTCATATTTATTTTGCTGGTCATTCTTCCAATTATTTCAGAAAAAGCCATCTAAAGTAGAAACTGAGTAAGTTTTATAAAATAAAGCTTATGGACAATACTCCTTTTTTTTTAAAAAAAAGAATTTTTGAGGCATGTATTTTTAGAATTCTTTGAATACTCTGAAATAAAAGCATAGATAGAATCCTATTTTTTAGAATAGTGATTTTATGCATAATGCAACACAAAGCTTTCATTTTACATATGAGACACTGAAATTAAGATAGGTTAATTGACTTACAAAAGGTCTCTCAGATAGAATAGGCATAACAAAGAAATACTAATTCCTTATCTACTGGTATTGGTTTTCTTGCACATGACCTTTCTATAAGAACTTTAGGGTTATCTTTTCTGTTCATGTTATTATGTATTTTAAAGTAAGGGATAGAGAAGTCTAAAATAATTTTTTCTTCATAGCCAAAAGTTTTATATATCAGTTTAAGTGTTGTTTTAATGATCTTTGATATATTGTGACATCTGGAGATTCACATGCACATCACAAGTGCAGTTGGACACAGGTAAGTTGTATGACTCAGGTGTTCAAATAGAATTTGATTACTGTCTCCTTTTTATCTTATTTCTTTATATAATTCTCATTTTGAGATTTATATATTATTTGAGATTTATATAAATCTTATTTTGAGATTTATATAAAGAAAATACCTGTAGCATTGTTTGTACATCTACCAATAAATTTTTTTAAAAATATAATTTAACTTTAATGTTTCAATTCTGAGGAGTGGGCACATGGGGTTTGTTAAATTGTTCTATGTATTTTTTGCTTTGTTTTCAGATAAATTAATTTTGTAAAGTCAAAAAAGTAAAACTACACATTCTTACCATTTTAAAAAGACATGTAAGAACAAAAGATTTTGCTACAATATAGTCAGTATTTCTCAATAGAGTACTGTCTTCTTATGATAAATGTTCAATATAACTTCAAGGAATAGAAATTTGCTACCATGAGCATTCCTAGAAAAAAAATTCTGTAACAATATGGTAACATCAGTAACAATGTAAATATTAGGTCTCTCTCCCTTATGGTAGTATATGAAAATGAGAACTTAAAAATAAGTCTTTTAGAATCCTTACAATGAGAATAAATTGATTACCAGCTGATCAATACAATTGCCATTTTTTACTGAGATTATTAAAAATTAATATCTTTGTGTGAAAAACAAATGTTTTCACTTCCTCTGTCAGTAAAGATCATCATTATCTGTCTAGACGCCTAAACCAGGAAAATCACTTTCCATTTTCTTTATCTCCAACCCATAGTGGAGTGTGAGGTTCTGTTGATTATACCTCCCGGCTATCATTTGGCATTCTTTCTTTCCAATCTTGCTGCCTCAGACTTAGTTCAGAATTATAATATCCGGCCTACTTTATAGCCAATAGGTTGGTGTATACATCTGGTAGATATTGTTCTAAACTACATATATGATCTCAGTGACATCAATGGTACAGTTTCACTTACAGAATAAAGACTAAGATTTTCCTTACGATCTGGAAGACGTTTTATGTTATGAGCACTGTCCATCCCTCAGTCCTACTGCCTATCACACCCATATGACAACTTACACTAGAGTTCAATGCACTTTTCATGTCATTATGGACAACTGAAATTTTTTTTTTCAGTTTTTTTCTTTGACTCATGAGTTATTAGATGTGTGTTGTTTACTTTTCAAATATTTGGTGATTTTCCAGCTACTTTTATGTTATTGATTTTCTAGTTTGATTCACTGTTTTGTGAACACACTTTGCATGGCTTTTATTCTTTTAAATTTGTTGGTGTATGATATGCTTAAAAGCTATATGTATTCTGACATTGGAAGGAGTATTCTATGAATGTCAAGTAGATCATATTGATAGTGCTATTCAGGTCATCTATATCTTTACTGATTTTCTGCCTGCTTGCTCTATCAATTACTGACAGAGATATGTTGAAGTCTCCAGCTGGAAGAGTAGATTCATCTATTTCTTTTTGCAGTTTTATCAGTTTTTTCTTCATGTGTTTTTATGCTTTTTTTTCCTGTAAAGTGCATACACAGGATTATGTCCTTTTGGAGAATTGGTCCTTTTATCATTCTGTACTGTCTCTATTCTGATAATTTTCTTTGTTTGCTGTCTGATTTGTCTGAAATTGATATAATTACCCCAAATTTCTTTTGATTAGAGTTAGCATGATATATTTTTATCTGTACTCTGAACCCATCTGAATCTTTATATTTAAGATGTTTCTTATAGATACCATTAGGTTGAGCCTTGTTTTTTATTTAATCTAATCTGATAATATCTATATTTTATTTTATTATATTTAGAGACTTTATCAAATTTTAGATACATTATTATTAACTAAATTTCACAGTTTATCATAGGATCCATTTTTTGGGTTGTACATTCTATGAGTTTTGACAAATGCATAATGTCATGTATCCACCACCATAACATCATACAGAATAGTTTCAGTGCTGTAAAAATCCCCTGTGATTCATCTGTTTATCTCTCCCCTCTTCTTCCTGCCCAGAATGGAGCTCCTGGCAACTGTCAATCCTTTTATTGTCTATGTAGTTTTGCCTTTTATACAGTATTACATAGTTGGAATTATACAGGGTGGAGGCTTTTCAGACTAACATCTTTTACTTAGCAATATGCACTTGAAGTCCTTCTTAAGTTCTTTAATATTTTTTCATAGCCTGCTAACATATTTCTTGTTATCAGCAAATGGTATTCAATTTTATGAAGGTACCAGAAGTGCATGATTGAAATTTGATGTAAAGAGATACATCTTTATTATTTTAATTTTTGGCAATTATGAATAAAACTGTTAGAAACATTTGTATGCAGATTTTTGTTTTAGATCTTTGTTGATTGCTTTCATCATAGTTTTATAGTTTTCCTAATACAGATCTTGTTGTTAGCTTTATAACTAAGTATTTAATTCTTTTGATTGCTGCTAATGTAAATGCTGTTTTGAATGTCAAATGTCACTTGTTCACTGCTGTATACATGAAAGCAATTGAATTTTGTTTGTTAACCTCGTATCTGGCACTCTTGCTATAATTGCTTATTAGTTTCAGGAAATTTTGTTGTTATTGTTGTTAATTCATTGAGATTTTCTATATAGTCACTCATGTCATACTCAAACAGTCTTAATTTTTCCTAATTTGTGCATTTTATTTCCTTTTCTTTTCTTATTGCATTAGTTAGGATTTCCAGTAAAATGATGAATAATAAATGTGAGAGGGAATATTCTTGCCTTATTCCCAATCTTAAAGGGAATGTACCAGTTTCTCACTATTAGGTGTTATAGTAGCTGTAGGTTTAAAAAACAAATTTTTGGAACAAGTTGTGGAAGTTCTGCTATTTCTATTTTGTCGGGAGTTTTTATCACAGATAGGTATGAATTTTACAAATGCCTTTTTCTGCATCTGTTGATGTGATCACATGGTTTTCATTCTTTAGTGTGTTGATATGATTACTTATATTTATTTTTTGAGTGTTTAAAAGCTGTTGAACCAACCTTATCTACTTGGAGTAGAACATGAAAACTTGTGGCATATAATTATTTTTGTATGTTGTTGAGTTCAATTTGTTAATATTTTATTGAGAAGTTTTGCATCAATATTCATGAAACATTTAAAAACTTTTAGTGGCTGCCAATGTGCAGCTTTGAAAATCTATAACCAAATCCACTTTCAAATAACACTGTACAACTTCACATATTGTGCAAGTACTTTATAAGAAAGTATTCCCAGCTCCTCCCTTCAGTTCCTGTGACCTTGCTGCAATTCATTTCACCTATCCATAGGCTATAACGACACAATATATTGTTTCTATCATTGCTTTTAACAAACAGTTATCTTTTAGGCAGTTAAGAATTAAAAAAAAACCGTCATTTATTATTTTTCTCAAACTATTTATTTATGTAGATCCAAGCTCCTGATCTATATTATTTTTGTTTTGCCTAAAGAACGTCTTTTAAAATTTCTTGCAGGGCAGATCTGGTGTGTATGAATTCCTTTAACGATGTTTGTCTAAGAAGGGGTTTTTATCTCTCTCTTATATCACCCATCTGGTCTTGCATTTTTAATTTTTCATTAGGCTCCTTAACCCTTTAATAGTAGTTATTTTAAACTCCCTTCTGATAATTCCGATATCTAAGTGAAATCTGATTCTAGTTCTGATGATTAATTTGTCTATTTTGATTGTGTTTCTCTTGCGTTTTGCCATCTTGCAATTTTTTTTTGTTGGAATATGGACATGTACCAGATTATATGAGTTGTAGTAAACGAGTCTTTAGTGTAAGAGTTTATGCTAATCTGGCTAAGAATTGGGCCATGTTTAATTTTTGCTGTAGCTGTAGATGCCAGGGGGTTTGGCTTCTCTTGTGTTCTCATTTTTATTTCTACTTGACTTTAGTCTTCCCTAACTACTCTCCCTCAGAGAAAATCCACATCTTACAACTCTTTCAGCTGTAACCCACTATTATCATTCTGGGTCCCTGTTGAATAGTTCAGTGTTGGGGAACATAAATGTTCTATAATCTTCAGGTTATAGCTCAACATTTAGTGGGATCTCAAGGCTGTAACATTCACAAATGACTAAAAATCGCAAGTGATTAAGTGTACACCACTCGCCACCCCATCTTTATTCCTTCTACTTTTTTCTCGCCAGAAACATTTCTAATCTATTTGCTTGAAGCTCTGACCCCTGCTGAGTGATTTGTCCCTTACCTGAGACAGTAGAATGGAAGGGGCTGATTTGGAGGAATTCCCTCCTCTCATCCTGCATTAGGTTCTGGCAAAGCCTTTTTATAACCTGGAGAGCAAGTCTTGGTTATGGAGTTATAGAGTAAACTCTGGGATTATTTCACAACTATTCTCTTCTCTGACCACCCACCAACCCACCAGAGCCATAGGAAATTTTTCTTGGATATTTACTGTGAGAAGCTAGTGGATTCCTGAAGGTAAAGCCCATGAAAATATAAAGTTTCCTTCAAGATTGAAGCATCAAGATTTTTACTTCAAAGCTAGTCCACATTCAGCTTCCTATAATTCATCAAAATTACTATTTTAGTCTTTCTATCAGGTTATGGCTCCTGTGGCTGCTTCCTCAGGTAAGCAAATCTCACCTCTGACTTTCTGGATCCTCCTGTATCTCCAGATTTGAAGGTGGCAATTTGATCTAAGGCCTGAGATTTCTGATGGGTCTTAGAAAAGTCACTGATTTTCAGTTTTCCCAGTTTATTTTTTCTATTATAAGAATGGAAGCAATTAGTTTAAAGCTCTTTACATGTTGAAATCTGATGTCCTGTCATGCCATTTCTACCATTGTGCCTTTGGATATATCTTCTACCTCATCCTATAATGCCATTTACAAATTACCCTTTAGAACTCATCTTAAGGCTGGGACTGGTGGCTCATTCCTGTAATGCCAGTAATTTGGGTGGCCGAGGTGGGTGGATCACCTGAGGTCAGGAGTTCCAGACCAGCCTGACCTACATGGTGATACTGTGTGTCTACTAACAATACAAAATTAGTCAGGTGTGGTGGCTCCGGCCTGTATTCCCAGCTAACTGGGAGGCTGAGGCAGGAGAACAGGAGAATCACTTGAATCCAGGAGGTGGAGGTTGCAGTGAGCTGAGATTGCGCCACTGCACTCCAGCCTCGGCAACAAGAGCAAAACTCCATCTCAAAAAACAGAAACAAAAACAAAAATACAACAACAACAACAACAACAACAACAACAAAAACCTCACTTCAAATAATGGAGTATCCTCTATTTGTCTGCCCACCCTGCAGTCCAAAATAGTTAATTTTGCTTTCCTCTAGCTTTCAAAATATCCAAAATACTATATTTACTATATGACGTTTTAACATCTATATATGCTTGTATTTTCATTGTGACCTATGCATTTAATTCACCTCTGTGTTTCAAGTGTTTACTATACATGCCAATACCTAATTTACTCTCAAAAAATAGTTTTTAACAGATAAATTGATCATTACTAATTATAAGGCTTAATTTTTTAAGAAAAGAACCAGCTTTTCCATGATTTTTGGTCTAATTAATCATAAGCAATATGGTATGAACAAGCTTTATTCACTTGGCTGTTTTCCTTTCAGCTAAAACTTTACAGCTGTGTAGATAACTGCTGTAGGTTATTGCAAATACTTGCCATACTGAACTTATGTTCTTGCTCTTTCTCCCACCTTAGGTGATAGTTGTTAGAAATGCAAATTAAAATCACATTGAGACATTACCTCATGCCAGTTAGAATGGCAATCATTAAAATATCAGGAGACAACAGATGCTGGAGAGGATGTGGAGAAATAGGAATGCTTTTACACTGTTGGTGGGAGTGTAAATTAATTCAACTGTTGTGGAAGATAGTGTGGCGATTCCTCAAGGATCTAGAACTAGAAATAACATTTGACTCAGCAATCCCATTACTGGGTATATACCCAAAGGATTATAAATCATTCTGTTATAAAGACACAGGCACACGTATGTTTATTGTGGCACTGTTCACAATCAAAGACTTGGAACCAACCCAAATGCCCATCAAGGATAGACTGGATAAAGAAAATGTGTCACATATACACCATGGAATACTATGAAACCATAAAAAAGGATGAGTTCATATCCTTTGCAGGGACATGAATGAAACTGGAAACCATCATTTTCAGCAAACTAACATAAGAACAGAAAAACTAAATTACCACATATTCTCACTCATAAGTGGGTGTGGAACAATGAGAACACATGGACATAGGGAGGGGAACATCACACACTGGGGCCTTGGGGGGTGGGGGGCTAGGGAAGGAATAGCTGGGGGTTGGGGGTCGCGGGATAGTATTAGGAGAAATATCTAATGTAGATAACGGGGCAATGGATGCAGCAAACCACCGCTGTGGCGTGTGTATACCTATGTAACAAACCTGCATGATCTGCACATTTACCCCAGAACACAAAGTATAATAAATACATTTTTAAAAAAGAAAAAATATTGAAAAATGGAAGATTTGATCAACACAAGTAGCTTTAGAAAAAATATATAAATATATATTTGAAATATGACATTTAATTTTAATATACTTTATAATGAAAGCTGTTTATGTTATATGGTTTTATGTAAGGCTTATTTTTAAATTTATATACATTTCTCCTTAAGTGTAATAGGGGTTCTTTGCGGTAAGAACTGTATTTTATTCCATCATTCTCTCAAGCTCCAAGTGGAGTAACAGGTGGATATTAGACACTTAATGAGTTACTGTATACATGAACATCGTCAATTAGCTTAATGTTTGACATAAATTGCTTCTTTTTTTGAATAGTTGCATAAATATATTACTGTAAATGTTAACATTTACAACTCTATTAGATGCCTTTATGTTACATAGAGAATCTCCTCCAACCCGCTAATAATTACCTCTAAGTAGAATGTCAGTTTCTGAACCTGTATTCCAGGAATTTCATCCAGTAACATGAGAGCATGGTATGCTTTATTGTAAAACACTGTGGGTGGATTCCCCATATACATATCTACTTCTGTATTAAACTTCTCAATTGTTTCACAAATAAAGACAGTGCTTTTAGTGTATCTGCCAAAAGTTGACGATTTGAATTATTTATGGATGGTTTAGATCCTGGGGTAATTTCCTGCTTGAATATTTCATGTAATTGACTGTAAATATGAAAGTACAGAGAATGTTGGGTTGATTTTTCTCAGTCTAAAACAAATCTGTGCTTTCCGATTATACAACTTCCCTTAGGAATATCATGAAAATAAATGGGCTGGATTGCTACATTTGGATATTGTAGCAATTGGATAATGCAGTTGGATAATATTATAAATTTGTATTGTTTTTCACATTTTAATGCCTGCTTTTGTTTAATTCATTTCTAATCTCCAACACTCAGAATTGCCTGTCACTTACTTATCTGTGTCCAGGGAATTAGCAAGATTGATAACATAGGAAAGATTCATCAATAGTAGGAAGAACTTCATTTGAGCAACATTTATGATTGACATTTCAGAAACAAGATCATCTCAATATATAAGTCATAATGTTATAAAATTTTTCTAGTAATGGAAGATCAAAATAATATAAAGACAAGATAAAAATAACCCTGAAGAGGTTAAAAAGCTTATTTGAACATAGAAAACCAAAAGACTAATTTAGGAAGCCTTCAAATCTCCTCGACTTACCAGTCATAGTGTTAGTGATACCTCTAACAATAGTAGCAGTTATTTCATCTGATTTCAGGTATACTCCAGTTGTAACCACAGTTTCTTACTCATGACAGTCCAAGTTTACATCTTTCACTTTTGGGATGCCGTACAAGTGAGGGATGTCTTAAGTAGAGTAGAAAACTAAAGCAATATGGTATCATTTTTTTTTTAAGTCATAGCCATAGAGTTCTTTACCTGAGTTCCAGGGACCCTCACGGACCCCATAAATAGATCAATATTTTAATATAATTGGATTACTTTGCCATTTTACTCTCTTATTTATTTAAAAGCATTATTCTGAGATGGGGTCCATAGACTTCCTCAGAATGCTGAAGCGTTCATTGTACATACGAAAAAAGTTGTTAGCATATATTGGTGACAAAATTAAAAATCTGTTTTGAATGTCATGAAAGCAAATTATTTATTTATTACTATTATTTTGAGATGGAGTCTTGTTCCGTTGCTCAGGCTGGACTGCAATGGTGCAATCTCGGCTCACTGCAACTTCTGCCTCCTGGGTACAAGCAATTCTCCTGCCTCAGCCTCCCAAGTAACTGGGACTACAGGCTCACAACACCACACCCAGCTAATTTTTGTATTTTTAAGTAACTATGGCATTTCACTATGTTAGCCAGGCTGGTCTGGAACTCCTGACCTCAAGTGATCCACCCGCCTTAGGCTCCCAAAGTGCTGGGATTACAGGTGTGAGCCACCATGCCTGGCCATTAACTTATTATTATTTTAATATATACTTTATTGGATTTTAGGTTTTGGGGTACATGTGAAGAACATGCAGGATTGTTGCATAGGTACATACATTGCAATGTGGTTTGCTGCCTTCCTCCCCATCACCTATATTTGGCATTTCTCCCCATGTTATCCCTCCCCAATTCCCCACCCCCAGCTGTCCCTCCCCTAGTTCCCCCCCGACAGACCTCAGAGTGTGATGCTCTCCTCCCTGTGTCCATGTATTCTCATTGTTCAACACCTGCCTATGAGTGAGAACATGTGGTGTTTGATTTTCTGTTCTTGTGGCAGTTTGCTGAGAATGATGGTTCCCAGGTTCATCCATGTCCCTACAAAGGACACAAACTCATCATTTTTTATGGCTGCATAGTATTCCATGGTGTATATGTGCCACATGTTCCCTGTCCAGTCTATTATCGATGGGCATTTGGGTTGGTTCTAGGTCTTTGCTATTGTAAACAGTGCTGCAATGAACATTTGTGTGCATGTGTCCTTATAATAGAACAATTTATAATCCTTTGGATATATACTGAGTAATGGGATTGCTGGGTCAAATGGAATTTCTATTTCTAGGTCCTTGAGGAATCGCCATACTGTCTTCCACAATGGTTGAACTAATCTACACTCCTACCAACAGTGTAAAAGTATTCCTATTTCTCCACATCCTCTCCAGCATCTGTTGTCTCCAGATATTTTAATGATTGCTATTCTAACTGGCGTGAGATGGTATCTCAATGTAATTTTGATTTGCATTTCTCTAATGACCAGTGATGATGAGCATTTTTTCATATGTTTGTTGACCTCGTATATATCTTCTTTTGTAAAGTGTCTGTTCATATCCTTCGCCCACTTTTGAATGGGCTTGTTTGTTTTTTTCTCTGTAAATCTGTTTTAGGTCTTTGTAGATTCTGGATATTAGCCCTTTGTCAGGTGGGTAGTTTGCAAAAATCTTTTCCCATTCTGTTGGTTGCCGATTCACTCTAGTGATTGTTTCTTTTCTTATTTTTATTTTTATCTCCATCATATTCAGGTATACCTATCAAACGTAGATTAGGTATTTTCACATATTCCCATATTTCTTGGAGACGTTGTTCATTCCTTTTTACCCTTTTTTCTCTAATCTTGCCTTCTCATTTTATTTCATTGGGTTCATCTTCGACCTCTGACATCCTTTCTTCTGCTTGGTCAATTCGGCTATTGAAACTTGTGCATGCTTTGTGAAGTTCTCATGTTGTGTTTTTCAGTTCCATCAATTCATTTATATTCCTCTCTAAGTTGTCCATTCTCGTTAGCATTTCATTAAATCTTCTTTCAAGGTTCTTATTTCTTTGCATTGGGTTAGTACATGTTCTTCTAGCTCACAGAAGTTTCTTATTATCCACCTTCTGAAGCCTGATTCTGTCGTTCGTCACACTCATTCTCTGTCATGCCTTGTTCTCTTTTTTTTTTTTGAAAGAAAAAGAGAGGAAAGAAAGAAAGAGTGAAAGAAAGAGAAAAAAAAAAGAATGTAAGAGAGAAAGAAGAAGAGAAAGAGGGAGAGAGAATGGGATTCTTGTTGTATTGCCCAGGCTAGAATGTAGTCTAAAAATGGGTATTAAAAACCTCTTTTATGCCAATAATTGTGCTTAACAATGGAGACGGGATCAACGAGATAGAAAATTAACAAGGATATCCAGGACTTGAACTCAGACCTGGAACAAGTAAACTTAACAAATATTTACAGAACTCTCCACCCCAAATCCACAAAACATACATTCTTCTCAGTATCACATTACACCTATTTAAAAGTGACCACATAATTGGAAGTAAATCACTCCTCAGCAATTGCATAGCATTTCACAGGTTTAAATAAAATATTGGTTGGCTGCTTGTTTGTTATTTTCATCCCTTATTCCTTCCTGTCTCCATTGTTAAGCACAATGATTGGCATAAAAGAGGTTTTTAATACCCATTTTTAGACTGCATTCTAGCCTGGGCAATAGAACAAGAATCCCGTTCTCTCTCCCTCTTTCTCTTCCTCTTTCTTTCTCTCTTTCATTCTTTTTTCTTCTTTCTTTTTCTCTTTCTTTCTTTTCTCTCTTTTTCTTTCAAAAAAAATAAAAAATAAAAATAAAAAAAACCCTTTGAGAAAAATAATAAGTTTCCTTATTGATTTCTGGCAAGGGGAGACAAATATTGAAGATGTTTCAGGAATGGAGGAAACATTCTCCAGAGTCATAGATTAAGAAACTTCTTACCAATGGATAAATAAATTGTGATATAAACACAGTGGAATACTACTCAGCCTTAAAAAAGAAGGAAATCCTGTCATCTGGCACAATATGGATAAATCTGGAGGATATTATGTTCAGTGAAATATTTTAGGCACAGGAATGCAAATACTGCATAATCTCATATGTGTAGTGTAAAAATGTCAAATTCATAGAAACAGAGAGTAAAATGGTGGTTACCAAAGGCAATGGGGGTAGGGGTATCAGGGCAATGTTGGCCAAAAAATACAGTTTCAATTAGACAGGAGGAATAAGTACAAGAGATCTATCATACATAATGGTGACTACAGTTAATAATATTTTATATGTTTGAAAATTGATGATGAGTGTCCTCACCACAAAAAGTGTGTGAAGTAATGCATATGTTAACTTGCTTGATCGAGCCATTCCATTATGAACACGTGTATCAAAATATCATGTTATACACAATAACTGTGTGCAACTTTTACTTGTCAATTAAAGAAAATTTATGAATTTTCCTTGTTATGAAATTTGTATTCTTTTGGACCTCTGGAATGATCAGACATCTTCCAGGGTGTTTGGATTTTTATTGGATTACTGTTCTTTTACCTTAATAAATGCTGACTCTTTAAGTCTTCCTTTATCTATAAAAGATATCCCTTCTTTGTCTAACAGCTATAAAAGCCTATCAGCACCTTTGTAATCTTTACAGGTTTATATCTATTTAACTCCCTTAATCTGATTTGCATTAGTCTTTTTAAAAGAAGCAATATTTTCTTGTGCTAGACACACTTTGAAATTGATGTGGTTTAAATCTTTCACACATAACTCTGAGTGGTGACTTACTGCTTTCCTTAGTTGCCAGCAGACTGAAGAAATGCGAGTAATAATGAAAGAAAACACAGGGTTCCCTGCTTCTCTGTCACCTCAAAATTCTATAATTCTGAATGGCTAAAATAAGAAAATATGATAGGGATACTATCTGGGCTTTTATTATAAAAGTTAACTGCAGGAAACATTATTAGCGATACACACCTCTACCTTGCCTTGCTTACAGATTTCCTCAAGCTCTGATGTTGGTTGATAGAATGCAGTTTACAACTTTAACGTATCTCATTTTGATATGGATGACAGCAATGATAAGAATATAAAAATAAAAGTTATACAGATTGTTTACTGTCTGCTCTGAAGTATGATACATGTTTACACGTAATTCACTTATTCCTCAAAACAACTCAATGAGATAGGTACTATTATTCGCATTTTACAAATGAAACATTAAGACTTAGAGAAAGACTAAGTTATTTTCCTTAAAGTTATGTGCTAGTGAATGGCAGGTCCTTTCAAAGCAGATCTGTTTGATTTAGACTGCATTGATCCCATTTGGTTGAAATGGCAAACTGGCTCGTTCCTTCCCCTCTTTATTCCTCCCTTCCTCTGTCCATCCATCTACGTTATTCCTCTTATCCTTGTATAGATCCATATTGAATACCTTTTCTGCACTTGATTCTGGCTTATAATCTTTTATAGGCTTATCAAAGGCATCCATTGGGTAAAACCACCTAGGTGTAATGAACCTAAAAGAGTATCTAAGTGGTTAGACTTCCCTCCAGATGCAAGAGAAAGGGGGAAAAAAAAAGCTACGTCATTCCAAAGAGTTCTAGTTCCACTTGAAACCTTCCTGGGATTGGGAATATAGTTCTTTTAAAACAGTCCATTCTTCAAATTTCAGCCTTAATCCTTTTCTTTAAGTGTCTGTGGTAACTAGATTTTATCCCTGTGCTCTGCTAGAGCTGCCTGCAGGGGAAGACCCAGCTTGTCTCCAGAGACAGTGGAGTTGCTAGACTGCTTTGGCTCCCAATCAAGCGGAAAAATGGGTTTAGAAGGGTCAATTCTAGTTGCCTCGATCAATTTCCAAATAGGAAAGTTTGACTACCATTGCCTCCTTTTTCACATAGAGAACAGATACTTAAAATTTCTGATCTTCCTGCTGAATTTCCAAATTGATTGGGAGGATATTTCATCTCCCTCTCCTTTTCTTCACCTCCTCCTCCATTTTCTCTTTGTTATTATCAGAAACCAACATAAAGTTTCTATCCAACTATTTGTCTCTCTGTTTTACCCACTGTTTCTCTTAGGTATTTTTCTATCTGAAGCTTGTACTCTAGCACAACCTCCACTGAAGGTAACTCTATATATTCTGATTTATTCAAATCCAATCAGCTAGAGTTAATGAATTCCTAAGGGCAGGAGATCAATCATGTGCTATTTATATTTAATTAATTTCATGTTGCCTTATGTGTTTTTTTATAACAACGTTAAAGCATTTGAAAAAAGCATATTTGTGATACATTCTTATCTTAGAATATTTTTTCTTATATATTGACAGATTTTACTATACCAAATTCATAAAAATCTTACTTTCTTCAGGACTTTTAGGACATGCACACTAATAATACTTTTATTTGCCCAAGAGGCCTCCTCATGAATTTTCTCATTTTCTCCAAGGTAGAATTGATCTCATCCCCGTATTTTGGTCTCAAATTAAACTCAATTATAACAGTTTATTGCATGCGCTTGTTGATCTGTTTGCCTCTCTTTCTGGGCCATGAACTCCTTTGTCTCCCCGTGTTTACGTGTAACAGGCTGGTTAGACACAATGCAAAGGTTTACGTCAGATGAAAGAAATAGTGGCGCGATATAGTTAACTGTTGAATAAAATGAAAGCATGCTATAATCTATGTTCCTAGGTACTAGGATTTTAGTATAGAGAAAAAGAAGGGCTACATTGGAAGAAGAAAACAGTTTGGTGGAAAAGTGGGTATATTGAGGGAAGATTGAGAAAACAGAACCAGGGCATGAGAGACCCATATCTTTGAGAAGCTGGTATAACATGGACAGAGGTTCTTTTTTTTTTTTAATCAAAGACTCTCAGATTTCACTTTGGTTGTCATGCCAGTTGCTAATTTTCCTTCTCAACAAAGTAGGGAGACCATCTAGGGCAGGGGACCGCAAACTTTTTCTATAAAGAGCCATATAGCAATTATTTTCAGCTTTGCAGTCCATATTGTCTCTGCAGAAAATTCTCAGCTCTGCTGCTGTGAAAACAGCCATAGACTGAGGCCATGTGTAAGGGGTTTGATCAAACTTTATATACAAACTCAGGCATTGGGCTGGATTTGGCCCACAGGCATCATCTGTCGACTCCTGATCTAGCGTAGCGAGATCTTAGTCTGTGCCTTCTGGTTCTCCCTCTGCTCTGTTGTGTTTTCATGGCTTGTCCAACAAATTGGTCTAATGCGAAATTAAGAGCTTTCTTCTCGGAATGAACAAATCACAATTTTGCTTGTTTACTAACTAAAATTCCTTAACAGAAAACAAAATATTTAATTTCCAATTTAGCTATACACTATTCACTATTCAAATAACACAATGTCTGAAATTTACTCACTAAAATATGCTCTATTAATAAACCAAAAAATTCCAATGACTAATATTAAATATTTTCTAGTATTCCAAAAGAAAAGAGACAAGGCAGAAATGATAGCTTGATTTATCTGAGGTTGGGAAAGTGGTAGACGGGGAAGTGGTAGGCGAATAAAAGTGGCAGAAAAGATTAATTGGAGGGGAAGAAAATCAGCTTTGCTGTCCTCATTATTTGATTGAAATTTGGTCCAGTTTGCCTTAAACTAGTCATAGAAAAACAGATGCTGAGTAGGAGGCAGTTTTTTTGGTCAGCCATGCTCTTAAGACTCTATGGCTTTATTTTTCAAGATTTCTTGAGGGGGGTTGGGAATTGTTTAAACAATTCATCTGACCACAGGAAAAGAGAAGTATATTTCAAAGGATTCTAATTGTAGTGGCACTCCATTCTTTTAATTTAAAACTCAGACTAGAGAGGTAGTGATCTGATTGAGGTAGGGTTGAAAGTTTATGTATAAAACTACCTCCCTGCAACTACAAACCAATAGTAATGATAGCTATAAATAATATTTATGGAACCATTGTTGCTCTGGAAAAAATATATAAATGTTTCTTATATAAAAACAGAAAAACAAAACCAAACTGCAGTAAGTTAGGCTAAAGATGGAGATCTACTGCACTACAGGGAGGCTGAAACTGGAGATCTACTATACAAAGAGGCAGTTAAGATCTCAATTTCTGTGGGGAAGTAGGACCTAAGACTTCCACACTCCAGTCAGAAGCTGGAGTAGGAAAAAAGCCAAAATCATTCTCAGGGACTCTAGCCTATATTGTAGTGCTGGATGGCATGGCAGGAGAAAGCAGAGACAGCTGAATATGGCTCAAGCCATATGTTGACTTGGACCCTCAATTTGTTACAGCTCCCAGAATGGTAATTCTGAGCTGCCAATACAAGACTTGTTTCTGACTGGAGACTTGGGTAACCCAAATAGAGGCAACTATAAAAAGACCAGACATATAGAAGGGAGTACCGAGAGAGAAATAGAAAAAAAAAGTTAAAATAAAACACAAGGAAATTGTTAACTTGATCTTGCAACTAAAATTCTATGAATGAAAACTAAATTCATAATCACCAACAAATTTCATAAATGGTAAAATTCATTAACCAGAAAATTACAATCTTCTGAACAGGGCATTGAAATGTATGTGGTCAACAACCTTAAAATTATATAGGAAAAATATACAGCAAGAGCAAGATATTATGAACAAATACAAATGATTATGAGTCAATTATAAGAGATAATTTTTTTAACGTATCGGTTTGAGAAATAAAAATTGTAATCACTGTCATAAACTCAGTCGATTGACCATAGCCAATAAAGAAAGAGTTAACTGGAAGAAATATCTGAGAGCTTGACCTATTATTCAGGAGAAATAGACAAAAAGATGGAAAATATGTAAGTAAAATTAAGAAGCACAGAAGATAGACTCAGGAGACCCAAACTACATATAACAGTTCCAGAAGTAGTAAAAAGAGGGAATAGCAGAGAAGTAGCATTTCAAGAGATAATAGCTTAGTGTTTTTCTGAGTTGAAGACAAGAAATTTATTGTTACAAAATACACACTGCGAGCTGAAAGGGGAAAATAAAAGTAAATCCAATTAGAACCAAAGAAACCTGTAAACAATAAAAAGGAAATAGAACATTTTGAATGTCAATGTAGGATAAATGACATGCTACCTAAAAAAGAGTGAAATTAAATTGACAATAGACTTCTAAGAGGCAACAAGAGATATTATAAGTTGTCAGAGAGGGAAAATAACTGTCAACGTATAACTATAACTAGCTAAACTATCATTCAATAGTAAAGGCAAAATATCATTTTCAGGCACTAGGATTAAGTAAATTTGTTGTCCGTATGTAATTAATGAATGAAGAAATAATGAACTAGTGAATTCGTGAATCTCTACGGAGATATCATTGGAATATGAATGGAGCCTAATTACTGGCTCTAAAAGGAATATTAATAGTCACTATCTTAAGATTATTGGAAATAACAATAACCCAGAAAAAAGGAAGGGCAGTGTTTGGCGAATAAAACATGCCAAAACATGTTAGGAGTAAGAGAGAAATAGCAAAAGCTTTATGTTTTGCTGGAAAAATATGAAAATAAGTAGGATTGTAAACAGTTTTAATGTTGCCACTAAAAGAATAAAAATACAAATGATAATTTCTAAGTTAACATAGAAATAAAGAGCAAACAAATGTTATCAATCAAACAACAGGCTGAAAATCTGTAACAGGAAACAGTAGAAAAAATGTGATAGAGAAATCATAAAAGAAAATAGTATAATTAAGTCTAAATAAATCAGTAATCACAATAAATATAAATGGATTATATACACCAGTTAAAAAAAAGATGATCCAATTGTATATGAAAAATAAAAGCAAAACCTAGAATGACAGATGTATCATTGGAAAGCGTGGTGTGAAATAAAGAGAAGCCAAATAAGGCATTTTGGTAGCATTTGTGTTAGTTGGAATTTAGATGACTTCAATATGATTTTGTTTACACAGGAAACCAGAATTAATAAAATACCACTGAATTTGTCAACACATTATTAAAGCAACTCTGCTTTTCAGGGGTTTTGGAATGAGAGATACTTAAGCTTAAATTCTTTTTGTACCACTTAGCTTTGTGACCCAGAATAATCGTCTAAGATTTTTGTGACTGTGTTCTCATCTATAATACGTTTTATAGAATCCACCTCACAGGTTTGTAGTTAAAATTAAATTGGGTGATGATATAAGTGTTTATTACAGTTCAGTATATATTAGTATCCTTTTTTCTCTTTCCCTTGTACTCTGTAATGTCCTTTAATTTTGAATAAGACGAAATGAAACATTTGGCTTGATTTGTTTCTATAAAGAAAACTTAGAGGCAGCAAAAGCTCATTTAATCTCAGTCTCCAATGGTGGTGTACTTGGAAGTGCTACAGGAAATTCAAGATGATACAATAGCTAAGAAATGGGGTTTTTCAGCTTACATTTGCTGTAAGCCATAAACTGTGGACAGGATCTTAGTCAACAGTTAGTCCATCTTCTTCATTTTACCAGTAAGAAAAATGGAACACAAAAGATTAGTGTGCTGAGGTTGCATAGACCAATGCCTCTCCAACTTTAATGTACCCATGAATTTCTCAGTATCTTCTTAAAATGCAGATTCTGATTACTATGTCTGGATGGAGCCTGAGTTTACGCATTTCTCACCAGCTCCCAGGTGATATTGATGCTGCCGCTCTGTGGGCCACACTTAGAGTTACAAGGATAGATACGGATGGCAGAACAAATGTTAGAATCAGAATCTACTAGATACACATATGCTTTATACTATGCCACACTTCAGGAAGTTTTTCAGGGAATCAAACAAGAGGTTTCTGACTTTTAAAAAAGGCACACGATGCAGTGGTTTATAGTACAGGAAGAATAGAATTTATATTGATATATACTCTTCTTGGTTTGTTATTGGAAGTCAGTTGGCAACCCTATCTATACAAATACAAATTGAATTGATCAAAAGACTTGTTAGAGGAGAAAAATCTGAATAATGCCACATTAGAGTTCCGCCTTTGTACCTTTCTGCTAACTTCTCTGGCAAGCTTTAAAATCTATCTCTAAGTGTTTCCAGTGAAAACTAAGTGAATTTCTAGGTGCTTTGAAATTCACTTAGTTTTCACTGGAAACACTTTGGAAGGTGACCAAAATCCAAACAAAAATTCCCTGAAACAAAAGGCATTGGATTGTTGAGTTTGGATTCAGATATTTTAGTCAGTTTTATTTAGGCAATATTTGTTTCACAAATACTTCTTCCTTCTGAGGTTTGTATAAGGTTCTTACACTCTTGGGCACTATTTCCCTGCCTGTTCTAACACTAATTATTAAAAAAAAAAAAGAAAAGAAACAAAGAAACACTTAAAACTGTTATTTAAGTGCTAAGTTCTTAGATTTATGGATTCAATAAAAAACAGTGCCTCTTCATTTTTCAGGGCTTGTGCTGATTTATATAGGCTTTACGGGCACAAAAATTAGATTAAAATTTTTTATTGAATCTTGTCTGAAATGCTTAAACTTGAAGGGAGACTTCAAGAAAGAAAATTCATTCTCCCAATTCTCTCATTGGATTTGGCTTTGGGAAAACAGAATGTGTAAACATACTAGGCTGCTGGTTTATCTCTGGATGCAGCCCAGTCTGCCCAATCCACCAGGGGAAGAAGTTTCTTATCCTATTCATAACCTCACCGGTTATGTATTCTGCTTAGTATTTCAAGGTGTGGCAGACTAATAACCATCTATGTAGACAGGGGTTTGAGTTTTCCAGGATCCCAGCAGTTGAGTAGAACTCCTTTTGACTGGCTCATAAATTCTCAGGAGATTTCTTTAGTGAATTTGAAAAGGAACTTGTTTGTCAGAGCTCAAGATTCAAATTTCTGTGTTGCAGCTTCCTGCAGATCTAATCATAGCTTTTCTCTGCTTGGTCATGATTTTCTTCATTTGAGCTCAGTTTGGTCTCCAGAAGTCCAGTAGTGCTTCATGCACCTGGATGAACATTGAATCAGGAGGACAATTAAATAGCTGAGAACAATGAACTCAGGGATGTCTGCCTTTCTTCTTTGTTTAAATTCAGGAATTCTTCTGGGCTTCACTTTCAGGATGGTCAGAACTCTTTGGTTTTTACCCATCAGTTGCAGACTACCAGCAAAGTGTGGAATTGGTTTCATTACCTTGTGAGATTGCTGGCGACAGTGACTCATGCAGGGATGGTTATTTGCTTCCTGTGATTTTCCTGCCATGCAGGTGGTTGGTTATAAAAAAAGAAAGTTATTTTCAGATATGTCTTGAAATAATATCACCTCTGTCGGGTTGCCTAAGGTAACAGGACACTGAAGGATGGGGGGTACTGGAGGATTGGGGTTGGTCTTATATCAGCGCATCAGAAAGGAGCTGAAATGACAAAGTATCCGTTAGGATATGTACATGTAGAATGTAGTGCTATAATTGCTTATGGCTAAAACAATTAAGAAACATTGTAATAAAATAATTAACTTGTTGGATGAGTTGGTTGACTGTGGTAGTTTTATTAACGTGTTTTTTAATATGAAAGAAATGTTTACCATAAAAATCATTAAGCAGGAATTATGATACCTAGTCTTTGCTTTTGTCATTGTCACTCCACCATACATTCGATCCCATGAAGAACCCCCGACTACCCAGTGTTTCCATTCTCTCATCTAGGACAGTGAAGACTAGGTTTTTGAGAAATTTATTTTTAGCATGTGAATTGTACATAATGCTTTTGAGGTGTACGTGTTAAATGGATTTTAAATATTAAACATTCCTGGAGCATTGGTGTTTTCATACTGCTGTTATCCATCAAATAACTTGGTTTCTCATCCTGGCACAATTTATTACCCCATTTCCTAATTTTCCAACTTGTGAATTTAGTAAAAGCACACTAAGCTCTGTTGTCCCTGTAAATTTAACCAATCAACAAATGCTTTTGAGTATACTTCCTCAGAAGTACCATGCAATTGTATGGGGAGGTTGGCTTCCGTGGTGACAGCGAGGTCTTTGGCTGCTATCCTGTTTGCTAAGATCTCACTCTCTCTCCATCCAGCTTGAAGCCACCCGGTTTCTCTGTGAGGGGTTTGGAGGCAGTTACGAGTCAGGCAACAGCTTTCTCATTGACGTGGTCATGGGCTTCTTCTGGGAAACAACGAAGCAATGGCCCTGGCTGCAACCAACAGAACGTCTGCTGCCTCAGAGTTGCTGTTTTTCAAAGCTAATCTTTTTTTCAGTTTATTTTTACATTTAGACTTTATGATCATGTAAAAATACAAATATCAGAAGAAGCACAAATTTACTCTGAGAGGATATTACTGACTTAATCTCACGAGATATCATGACTCCTATACATTTATTTTCAGCTGTTATCACTGGAATATTTCATATTAATCAAGGAGGATATGATTTTACTGGAGGAACCAATTGGTACTGCTGTCAGTTTTTCCTGTGTGTGGTTCGATCATCTTTTTAATTTGAGGGTAGGAGAATTTCTTCAGATTCTGAGCCAGAATAAGATCTAGGAAAAGGTGACATGATCTATATTCTTAAGAACCTGTTTCTAATGATCAATATCTGCATCAAAAGTATAGTTTTTATGCTTTCACTTTAAATGTAGATCAAGTAGCACTTCTCACTCATATATCTTCTTCATTAAGCATTTAATTTATTATGCTTTTTATTTAAGGCTTGAGATGAGGGAACTGTTAGTTTATAAAAGAAAATAACTTTTTGACTGAGTTTGAATTCTGCTGATAGGAGGCAGAAAATTGGAGCTGAAATTGGACAGTGTGAGCCCTTGGGTGGATTTTAGGTGAATGATAAGATATGTGTTTTCATTTAAATAATCACTAGATCATATTTCCAAAGAATAACTTGCCTCTAATGAGATGATTGTTCACTTATGGTAAAAACACAGGCAAAGCGAGTTTAAGCACTCAGTGAAAGTTTCAAATCTACGCTGGCGTGAAGACAGGGGTCCCCAACCCCAAGCGTGTTAGGAACTGGGCTGCATAGCAGGAGGTGAGCGGCAGGCACATGAATGAAGCTGAGCTCCACCTCATGTCAGATCAGCTGCAGCATTAGATTCTCATGGGAACGCGAACCCTGCTGTGAACTGTGCATGCGAGGGTTCTAGATTGCACATACCTTATGAGAATCTAATGCTGATCTGTTATTGTCTCCTATTACCCCCAGATGGAACCATCTAGTTGCAGGAAAATAAGCTCAGGACTCCCATTGATTCTCCATTATGGTGATTATGTAATAATAATAGGAATAAAGTTTGCAATAAGTATAATGTGCTTGAATCATCCCCAAACCTTCTCCCACCACCCCTTGCCCCCAACCTGTGAAAAAATTGTCTTCCGTGAAGCCAGTCCCTGGTGCAAAAAGATTGGGGACCACTGCATTAGGGCATAGATAAGAGCCACCTACAGGCTGAGTTAAGGTAGGTGTTTTGTGTTAACCTTGTACTTTAGAAATTTAAGCAAGGTTACCATGGGCCAAACAAACGGTACTTAAAAAAAGAATGGGAAAGAAAGACACTTTTACTAAAATAGTTCCTCAATAAAAATAATAGTTCCTAGATATTTATTAAGCAACTTCTACATCCTAGACACTGTGCTAAGTGAAGGAGCTCTGGCTCATTTTGGTAAGTGTCCAATACCATCTAGCATGACCCCATCTTCTTCCTTACTGCTTGTCTTCAATGACCAAGTCCCAGGTCCTGGAAAGTGTCTCTTGGACTAATTCAGTTTTCCTTGTTTTGACCATCTGTGGGATGTGTTTTGCACTAGCTGTCCTGGTCTTCCTGCTTTTGTTTTTAGTTAGCCATCTATCTGACCAGACAAGGACCTTAGTGTAACTTGTCTAAATGGTGTTCTGATAATGGCTGTATCCCAATCCTTTTGGGAGTGGGATTGTACATTTCTGGGTGTGGCTGCTGTACTTGTACAGGATATAGTAGAACCTGTGATTCCTCAGAACGCTCAGCACAATCAACTAAAAATGGATTTCCTCTAGCATGCTATACTTTTTAAACAAATTAACTTGTTAAATAAATTATACTTGTTAAACAAGTTTTAAAGTTAAAAAAATTTAAATTGTTAAATTAAACATTTTTTCTGAAATAAGCACTTTGCACTTGTTAAACAATACTTTTAGTATCAGGAAACTATGGAAATGGAATGAATTTCCATTGTTTTCATAGAAATAAAGTCTTACATCTTCAAGGAATTACCTTGATGCAATTCTCTTTTCAGTGAATATCTTTGCCTTAGACTGTCCTGAGCAAAAGTGGACGCTAAGCAGGAAGGAATTCTAAGATTTTTTTCCTTAATCCTAATGTCTCTGGCCATTTGTTTGGCAGTGTTTAGAGAAATTTGGCCACTCATCATTGCCAACATGGACACTTTTTTCTTTTTAGCAGCAAATATTTTTTGAGGATTCTCAGAAACTTTTATGGTTTTGGGTTAGATTTTTAAAAAGATTATAACAGTGAAATTTCAAGTGTTTACTCTGACCTGTGATCATTAAAGGGAACTCAAAATCTAACTATAATATCTCAATTATTTGTATCTGAGTCTGAGATAAGAAGGAAAAGAGGAAAAAAATAGAAAATATTTTTTACTCTGTGTTAAGTCACTCTTAAGTAACTCCTATGTGTTGGTGTATTCGTCTGTTCTTGAACTGCTGTTAAAAAATACTTGAGACTGGGTAATTTATAAAGTAAAGAGATTTAATTGACTCACAGTTCCATAGGCTGTACAGGAAGCTGACTGGAGAGGCCTCAGGAAATTTTCAATCATGTTAGAAGGTGAAGGGGAGCAGACATGTCCTATGTAGCTACAGTGGGAAGAGAGTAGGGGGAGGTGCTACACACTTTTAAACAAGCAGACCTTGTGAGCACTTACTCACTCTCTTGAGAGCAGCACCGAGGGGGAAATCGGCCCTCATGATCCACTCACATTCCACCAGGCCCCACCTCCCACATTGAGGATTACAGTTCAACATGGTATTGGTATGGGGACACAGATCCCAACCGTATCAGTTGGGAAAATATAATTAAAACCAAAATTTTCTCCCAGCCCAGAAAACCTGTCCACAAGGTAGTTCAAAAAGAAAACAGTTTTATTATTAAATAACCATTAAATTTATGTGATACACATCAGAGACAATCCACTAAGAGACAGCAAGGACAGAATGAAATCTCATCCTCTTTTTTTTTTTTAATATATATATATTATTGCACTTTAGGTTCTGGGGTACATGTGAAGAACATGCAGGATTGTTGCATAGGTACATACATGGCAATGTGGTTTGCTGCCTCCATCCCCATTACCTATATCTGGCATTTCTCTCCATGTTATCCCTCCCCAACTCCCTACCCCACACTGTTCCTCCCCTAGCCACCCCCAACAGACCTCAGTGTGTGATGCTCCCCTCCCTGTGTCCATGTGTTCCCATTGTTCAACACTCACTTATGAGTGAGAACATGCAGTGTTTGATTTTCTGTTCTTGTGTCAGGCTGCTGAGAATGATGGTTTCCAGGTTCATCCATGTCCCTACAAAGGACACAAACTCCTGCTGTTTTATGTCTGCATAGCATTCCATGGTGTATATGTGCCACATTTTCCCTGTCCAGTCTATCATAGATGGACATTTGGGTTGGTTCCAGGTCTTTGCTATTGTAAACAGTGCTGCAATGAACACTCATGTGCATGTGTCTTTATAATAGAACAATTTATAATCCTTTGGATATATACCCAGTAATGGGATTGCTGGGTCAAATGGAATTTCTATTTCTACGTCCTTGAGGAATCGCCACACTGTCTTCCACAATGTTAAACTAATTTACACTCCCACCAACAGTGTAAAAGTGTTCCTATTTCTCCACATCCTCTCTAGCATATGTTGTCTCCAGATTTTTTAATGATCACCATTCTAACTGATGTGAGATGGTATCTCAATGTGGTTTTGATCTGCATTTCTCTAATGACCAGTGATGAGCATTTTTTCATATGTTTGTTGGCCTCATAAATGTCTTCTTTTGTAAAGTGTCTGTTCATATCCTTTGCCCCCTTTTGAATGGGTTAGTTTGTTTTTCTCTTGTAAATCTGTCTTAGTTCTTTGTAGATTCTGGATATTAGCCCTTTGTCAGATGGGTAGATTGCAAAAATTTTTTCCCATTCTGTTGGTTGCCGGTTCACTCTAATGATTGTTTCTTTTGCAGTGCAGAAGCTCTGGAGTTTAATTAGATCCAATTTGTCTATTTTGGCTTTTGTTGCCAATGCTTTTGGTGTTTTAGTCATGAAGTCCTTGCCTACGCCTATGTCCTGAATGGTTTTGCCTAGGTTTTCTTCTAGGGTTTTTATGGTGTTAGGTCTTATGTTTAAGTCTTTAATCCATCTGGA
>CAUYLG010008291.1:0-18030 GCA_963573385.1 Cacajao melanocephalus | reverse complement strand
TTCCGGCGCAAGGCCTTCCTGCACTGGTACACGGGCGAGGGCATGGACGAGATGGAGTTCACCGAGGCCGAGAGCAACATGAACGACCTGGTGTCCGAGTACCAGCAGTACCAGGACGCCACGGCCGAGGAGGAGGGCGAGTTCGAGGAGGAGGCCGAGGAGGAGGTGGCCTAGGGCCTCCAGTCACCGGGAAAGCAGGGAAGCGGTGTGAACTGTTTATTCATTCACTCCCAGCCTGTCCTCTGGCCTGTCCCACTGTGTGTGCACCTGCTGTTTCCTCTTCCATATTCCATGCTGTACAGACACCACCATTAAAGCTTTTTCATAGCGTGTGGTCTCGGCGCGCCCGTTCCTTCCAGTAGGCCTTCCGGGTGCTGTTGCCAAACGTCAGCGCGTAGTTGTCCTTCATGGCTGTGGGGACCCAGGCTGCTGCTGAACTGGGCTTTTCACATGCCAGGGACCAGCATGGGCTGGACACCCAGGGTTCAGAGAAGTGGGGGGCTGCCCCAGGTATCTGCTTCCTGCAGCAAGCCTGACCCATCCTGGGTAGCAAACCTTAGGGGGCCAAGTGGCCTGAGTGTGGGATGTTAATAGGAGAGCCCAGTGACCCCCCCCCATCCAAAAGGGGCAGGGAGAATGGCCGACAGTCCTACCCCAAGGTGGAACCTGGGGATTGGTCAGACAGGTGGTCCTGAACCAGCAGTGAAGGATGGGCAACTCGAGCCCTAGCCACCCCTCCCCCGCCACGGCCGGCGTGTGTCCGTGTGACCCTGTCTTAAGAAGTTGGGCTTGTGCTGTACTCACAGGGGATGAACCCCATGTAGAAGGGGATCAGGCCTTGGCTGCTGTAGATGTAGTTGCTGGGCCAGTGTGTTCCGGGCAGCTTCTCGCCCATGTCACAGTGGGGATTTCTGAACAGGAACTGGGAGACAGGCAGCTGCCTCCCCCAAGGGCAACCAGACAACACAATGTCCCAGCGGGGGCCTGACGGGGGGGGCCTGACGGGGCGGCCCTCTCCGTGGGAAAGCTGCTCGGGCTCCTAGCCTCCTACATCCACACCCCACACTCCAAAACTTGAGTGCAGGGATCCAAGACTCAGGAGAGGGGGTTGGGGCGCCCCCTCTGGGCACAGGAGAGAGCCAGGCAGAGCCCCCTCCCCAGGCTTGTCAGGGAGCCTGGCCTTCAAGGCCCCTCCAGGGAAGCTGCCAGACTGGAGGAAGTTGTGTGAGCTGGGAGCAGGCCCGGGACGGCGCTCTCCTACCTGGCTCTCGTCGAACTCGTCCATGGCCTGTGCGACGCCGTCTCGGTAATTTACCCCCATTACCCAGGAGAACCGGGGAATGAAGCCAGCATAGCCTGGGGTGGGCAGACGTGCAGGTCCCACCCCGGCCCTTTGACCTTCCCCCTGGCCATACCCAGCTGCCCCAGACGCATCAGGGAAGCCAGGTAAGGCTCTTTCCTTCCTGGATGTTGGCGACTGCCTGCTGTGGCCCGATGGGAAGAGGCAGGCAGGACAGCACCTCGTCCTGGGAAAGGTGGGACTCCCGGAAGCGGCGGGAGGCGGAGGAGGCCCCCAGCCCTAATCCATTCTGGAGCAGGAAAAGTGCTTGTGGCAGCCTCGTCAGGGGCCTCGCCCCTGGAACCTCGTGGGGAAGGGCGTCCTCGTCCAGCCCAGCCCTGCGCCCACCTGAGATGGCCTTGCGTTGGATTAGGTTGGGGTGGTCCAGCTGTGGCAGCCGCTGGAACCTGTCTACATCTAGTGTCTCCTGCTGGTGAGTGTGGGGTGGGTACTCGTCCCTCCGGCAGTGGTACAGCTGCAGTAGGGAGGAGCAGAGGTCGTCCTGCAGCTCCCACCCAGGGCCAAGCTGGAATAGGCTTGGCACTGACTGGTGCCTCCTGTTACCTGCTGCTGCCTGGGGGCCTCACAGACAGGGCCGGTGTTCCTCCAGGCCTCTTCCCCGAAGGCCAGCCGCAGGCCTGGGTGTCCCGAGTCTCTGGAGTCCCCCTTCCTGCCTGGTGGGCACAGTGGGTGGGGGGGGTAGGGCATGACGCCTGCGGGCAGCAGAACGTGTCTGGGTATGTTCTCTACCCCTGGCGGCTCCTGGGCGTCCACATCCAGGGGTGGCAGCTGGCCCCGGATCTCAAAGTTCTTGTAGGGCTTCAGACCTGTACCGACAGGGCAGCCTGTGAGTGCCGGGACGGCGGGTGCGGGACGGCGGGCGCGGGCGGGTGTGGGGCCGGGGACGGCAGCTCACTGGTGTAGTGAGGAACGTAGGGCTCAGTCAGGTCCCGGCAGGGAACCCGGGGGGGCCTGGACTGGCTGAAGTCCTCAATGAACTTGGGCTTGGACATGGGGGACAGCACAGAACAGGGGCTCTTCTGCACGCTGGGGTCCGTGAGCAGCTGGCCCGTGGTGCGCCCGTATGTGCTCCCCACCTGGAAGCGCAGCTGCGGGTAGAAGCCGGCATAGCTGTGAGGGGAGAGGAGGTGCGCGGGGCTCGAGGGCAGCTCAGCACTGCGCTGGGCCCGTCACCTGCGCGGGGATCCAGCCTGCCCGCCCCTGAGCAGCGGCTTGGCCCTCAGCAGGTCTGCCCTCTGCTCACCTGCAAATGGGACTGCAGTGGCACTTGCCTTCTGGGGCTCTCGCGGCCTGAATGGGCAGCGCACAGCATGAGCTGAGGATGCGTCAGCACCACAGCAGATGGCTGCCTGCCTTGTACAGGCTACGAGAGCCCTCTAACCCCTCCCAACCCTCATCCCAACCGCGAGCGAATTCGGGGTTCTCTGCCCTGGCACAGCGAATTCAGGCACAGGACGTGTGGGCCAGGGCCTAGGCAAGAGGCGGCCCCTTGGACACAGGCTGGGCCCGCCAGGAGTGTGTGGGGTGGGCTTGGCCTGCCCCCTGCCACCCCAGGAGGCCAGTAGCATCTTGCAAGGGAGCAGGATTGGGGCTAGGCTTTTTGGGGCCTTCATTTGGCCTGTGGGGCGTGTCATAGGTGGTGCAGGCGGCTGAGCGCCTCAGGGCCTGCGTGATCACTGAAGGAGAACTGCCTTTGTTTCCAAAAATTGCCAATGGCCCGAGCGGTGGCTCACACCTGTAATCCCAACACTTCAGGAGGCCTAGGCGGGCTGATCATGTGAGGTCAGGAGTTCAAGACCAGCCTGACCAACGTGATGAAACCCTGTCTCTACTAAAAATACAAAATTAGCTGGGCGTGGAGGCTCATGCCCTCTAATCCCAGCTACTCAGGAGGCTGAAGCAGGAGAATCACATGAACCCGGGAAGCGGAGCTTGGGGTGAGCTGAGATCACGCCATTGCACTCCCGGCTGGGCAACAAGAGTGAAACTCCATCTCAAAAAAATAAAAAATAAAAAAAATAGGCTGGACGCGGTGGCTCACGCCTGTAATCCCAGAACTTTGGGAGGCCAAGGCAGGTGGATCACGAAGTCAGGAGTTCTAGACCAGTCTGGCCAACATAGTGAAAACCCCTCTCCACTAAAAATACAAAAAAAATTTAGCTGGGTGTAGTGGTGTGCACCTATAATCCCAGCTACTAGGGAGGCTGAGGGAGCAGAACTGTGTGAACCCCACAGGTGGAGGTTGCAATGAGCCAAGATCACACCATTGCACTCCAGCCCAGGCGACATGACGAGACTCCATCTCAAATAAACTAATAGATAATAAAAAACAATATAAACGGCCAGGTGCAGTGGCTCACGCCTGTGATCTCAGCACTTCGGGAGGCCGAGGCAGGCGGATCACCTGAGGTTGGGAGTTCAAGACCAGCCTGACCAATATGGTGAAACCCTGTCTCTTAAAAAAAATTTTTTTTAATTTATATAAAAATATATATTTATATATAAATAAAAATTAAAGCGTGGAGTTCTCTAAGGAGTGGGCATCAGGCGCTTCCTAGCCGGCCTCTGCCCGCTGCTTGGCTGCCCCGGTTTCGGCCGGCAGACGTGTGGGCACCTGGCGTGGCATTTGCGGTGGTGCACCAGCAGGAAGGGTGAGTGCTGGGCCTCTGGCAGCCCCATCCCTGAGCGTCCCGTGTCCCAGCCCAGCTCTGGGCCCCTCACCACTGGCCTCCAGGCCTCAGGCCCCAGCCCTGCTCCCCTCCTGCAGCCCTGACTCAGTCCCTCCAGAGCTCCTGGACTTACCCAGGGATATAGTGTGGCTCTGGCGTGAAGAGGCTGTGTTTCTGAGTAGCTGTCATTCTGCTTCCACTCTGGCCTTGCTGGCTCCTGTTCCTCCCGGTGTCCAGTCCCCTTCTCTAAGGGGAGTCCCGTTGCCAGGCAACCATTGTGAGGGGCCAGCATTGTGGGGCCTCCTGGGCTAGGACACCTCGCTAACCCCGTGAGGGCCCCCATTGCACAGGTGACACACAGAGGCCGAGACATGTGCCAGGCTGGAGAGGGGTCACAGAGAGGCGGGGGCTGTGAGGAAGTCCCATTAACTTCAGGGCTGAGAAAACAGGACGGACCCTCCAGGAAGGGCCTGGGCTCTTGGGGCCCCCAGGAGGCCGGCAGCCCCTGCCTCCAGCTGAGGCAGAACCCTTCTCTGACAGGACACCCTTGCGGCTGCAGAGCCTCGGAGCCTTGGCTGGCGTCGGGGGCTGCCTGGCCTGCAGGGCTGAGCGGACTCTCCCTGCGGTGGGTCTTTCATGCAGGGCAGGGCATTGTGCTTACATTTTAAACAAATCCTGAATTGTATTATTTTCTACAGGAAGGGCTTCCTAACCACAAAAATGAAGGAAGGTGGCCGGCACGGAGGCTCACACCTGTGATCCCAGCACTTTGGGAGGCTGAGGTGGGCGGATCCCCCGAGGCCAGGAGTTCTAGACCAGCCTGACCAACATGGTGAAACCCTGTCTCTACTAAAAATACAAAAATTAGCCAGGCGTGGTGCCAGGAGCCTGCAGTCGAAGCTACTCGGGAGGCTGAAGCAGGAGAATCGCTTGAACCTGGGAGGTGGAGGTTGCAGTGAGCTGAGATCGCACCACTGCACTCCAGCCTGGGTGACAGGAGACTCTGTCTCAAAAAAAAAAAAAAAAAAAAAAAAATAAAGCAGGGAAGGCTGGGCACTTTGGCTCATGCCTATAATCCCGGCAATTTGGGAGGCTGAGGCGGGATGTGGTGGGTGGATTGCTTGAGCCCAGGAGTTTGGGCCAGCTGGGCAACACAGGGAAACCGCGCCTCTACAGAAAAGAAAGACAAATTAGCCAGGTGTGGTGAGCGTGCCCGTGGTCCCATGTACTTGGGAGGATGAGATGGGAGGATGGCCTGAGCCTGGGAGGTGGAGGCTGCAGTGGGCTGATATTGCACCACTGCGCTTCAGCCTGGGCGACAGAACCAGACCACGTCTCAACAAAGAAAAAAAAAAACTAAACTAAAAGGCAAACTAAAGACTGGAAAAAAGTTTGCCACAGGAGTTACGAACAGATGTGAGATCAGCATGAAAAGCTCTCACACAGCAGCTCGCGCCTGTCCTCCCAGCACTTGGGGAGGCTCAGGCGGGTGGGTGTTTGAGACTGAGGTCAGGAGTTTGAGACCAGCCTGGCCAACAAGACAAAACCCCGTCTCCACTAAAAATACAAAAATTATCCGGGTGTGGTGTTGAGAGCCTGTAATCCCAGCTACCAGGGAGGCGGAGGCAGGAGGATCGCTTGAACGTGGGAGGTGGAGGTTGCAGTGAGCTGAGATCGTGCCATTGCACTCCAGCCTGGGCTACAAGAATGAAACGCTGTCTAAAAAAAAAAAAAAAAAAACCTCTCACAAAACAAAGAATATAAGCAAACCTCCATGGAAAATGCAGAACCTTTTAAGAAAAAAGACCACAGAGTTTGTAAGCATACAGGCATAAAGTCAGACCATTATCACATAAAAGCGGATGTGATCACATTTTCTGACGGTTACTGCTGGCAGGATCATGGTGAGAAGAGCGTCTAATTTAAGTGACACCTCCTGGAAAGCAATTTGGTACATATCAAGTTCACACTCAGATTGTGGCTTCCACTCCCAGGAAGCTTTCTGGCACTCTGGTGAACACAGTTTTCCTTCACCGTTCCTGGCTGGTAACTCCCATAGCCCTTGGTACCAACATTTGTTAGAATGTTGGGTGTGTGAGGCCTGGGTGGTGGGGGAAGGGGGACTCTGACCTCCTGCCTTCCTTTTATCTGCCCCAAGGACGAACGCTAACATTTTCACCTTTCTGATTGCGGTTCTTAAGACTCTCCCAAGAGAGGTCCCACCCTATGCCCTGGAGGCAGGAGTGCTGAGAAATCCCCCGAGGACTGGACAGAGGGACAGTGGGAGGTTCCCGGGGGTGGCAACCAGGGAGGGCTCGGAAGCTCGGCCCCTCCCACGCCTCTCTCTGCGGGTCTCTTCATTGGTATCCTTTGCAATCAATATCCTTTACAGTAAACCACTAACCGTCAGTGTTTCCCTGACTTCTGTGAGTGGCTCCAGCAAATTAAACCCAAAGAAGGTGTCATGGGAACCCCAGCTTGAAGCTGGTTGGTCAGGAGTTCCAGAGGCCCAGACTTGCGACCGCTGTGTCTGGCCGTCTTGGGATGGAGCCCTCACCTTGCGGAATCTGACACCGCCTCCAGGTAGATGGTGACAGAGGTGAGTTAGAGGACTCCCAGCTTGGTGTGTGGGGAACGATCCCTGACACTTGGCCAGAACCCTCCCTCTGCCATGGCTGTGGTGGTGCGGGTGCAGACGGAACACCTCAAGTGTGTTTCCCCCACGCCTTCGGGAGGAAAGGACGGACGTCAGGCCGCATCAATCACGCCAGTGGCCAGGTTTATTCCAGGAGGGGCCGGAGGGGCCTCTCTGTCCAATGGCAAGGGCTTCATTAGCAAAGCATGCTACATTCTGCGGCAGCCAGGCAACTGTGAACCTGGCACGACCTGGGCGGGGGCTCAGAGCACAGGGCGTGAGCCCCTGCCCAAATAAAACCTGTGTTTCCTCAAGCACATGTCTGTCTGTCTGCCTGGAAGGCCCAGTGCTGAGGGCTAGGCATCAAAGAGGGTGGAGGAGGGCTGGGAGTTGGGCCCGTGGATAAGGCGGTTCACAGGCCCTGCCCTGGTGGATTCTGGGCCAAGGTCAGGGCTGGGACCGGAAGGCGGTCAGCTCCAGAGGCCACACAGTGGGGACCCCTGGTGCCCAGCTGGGCTCTTGCTCACAAAGGCTGGCTGTTCCTTTGCAGCTCAGGCAGCATGGCCGTCTGTGACACCTTCTGGACTCTGTGACCCAGGTGAGAGGCAGGCCCTCACACTCCAGCCCTGCCTGTGGCTCCAGGGCCCTGCCCTCCTCTGGGGTTAGACCATCAGATGTGGCTTTGCTTTTCCCCCAAGTGGAAATCCAGGTGGGGTGGCTCCTCCTCCGGGGATCCTTCCTGGACCCCTCCCTCCCTCCCACCCCCAGGGAACCCTGGCTGGCCTGACACAGAGGGGACTCTGCAGGACTTGGCAGATGCCCATAGGTCTTGCTCCCCACCCACCCTCTGGCGAGGCCTCAGTCCTCCCAGAAGCCCCTCGAGAGTGAGCCCAGCCTTCCAGGAGACCGGAGAGGAAAGGGAGTAGAGGGCTGGGCCAGGAGTCACCTGAGCAGGCTGGGGATCCCGGCCGAAGCAGAACCAGTGACCATCTAGCTGGTGGGGGAGGGGCCCACAGGTGGTGGGGACCCTGGAGCAGCCCCTCTAGGGACAATGAGTCTTTCCCAGGAACCCCGGCAACGGAGGGTCTTACCAGTGAGGTCACAGAGCCCCGTCATGCCCTCAGGGAAGAGAGCCAGGAGACTCTGATGATGAATTTTGACCAGAAAGCTGTGAAATTCCTGGCAAATTTTTACATCAATGGAGGCAAACACTGGACCCATGGGCCCCTGAGGCCGATGCCGCCAGAGCCCATCCAGTAACTTGGAGCGGAGTGAGGGGGGCAGAGCAAGCCTGCTGGGGGTGGTGGAGGGCTGAGGGACAGTGTGGTGGGGGGTGCAGGCTGAGGGCAGGGGGCTGGGAGTGACAGGGGGCTGAGAGAAAGTGGTGGGGGGCGAAGGCTGAGGGACAGTGCCGGGGGCAGGCCAGCCGGGAGCAGCTGGGGGGGCTGAAGGACAGTGTGGGGGCTGGGCTGTGGGGCCAGGGTCTGAAAGACAGTGGCTGGGGGTCTCCGGAGCAGGCCCAAGGCATCCGTGCTATTGCTGGGCCTGGAGCCAGGGCTGGCCTGGGATGAGACACGGCCCCCAAAGATGAAGGAGTGCCCAGCTGGCCTCAGGTTACAGATGGGCACCCCCCAGAAGTCCCTGCCCATCTGCACCCAGACCCTGAGGGAGCTGCGTGAGTGAGGGTCCTGGCCACCCCACCCCCACCCCAGGCTGGCCTTTGGGGGGGCTGTGGGAGGGGCCTGCTGGAAACAGCCCAGGCCCAGAGCTTGCTTCCCGTGGCCAGTGCTGGAGCAACGCCCCCCGATCACGGCTGACCTGGACGTCCCCAGCCCCATCAGATACCAGCTGCCAAGCCCGTCTGTGCGAGAGTCCTCCCCACACCCCCACTACAGCATCGGCCGCAAACACCAGGGCCGAGGTGTGTGTCCCCTCCCTGGGGCCCGACCACTGGGCCTGTCCCTACCCTGGGAATGGGGGCCTCTGCCTCTGCATTGGAACCCCCATGGCCTGAGGCCCCTCCACCCCCCTACAGAGGGCGGTGGGCGCAGGGCATGGCAGACGGTGTGGTTCCAGAGCGAAAGCCCCTTCACACAGAAGGCCGACTTCAACCAAGAGCAAAAGGTGGCAGGGAGTCCAGGCAGGCGGGGGCTGGGGCTTCCATCGGGACCAAAGTGGGGCTGGCTGAGGGTCTGGGAAGCTCCCTGCCCTGCAGCCACGGTCTCCTGCTGCCTTGCAGTGGCCCTCGCCAGCCGACTACCAGCCGCTCAGCCGGCCCGCCTTCCCCGCCTTCAGCTTCAGGGGCCACTACCCTGCCACCAAGACCCCTGAGGGCCACACTCGCCCCGGGCTACCTCGGGCCAGGGAGTTGGGTCTCCGGGCGCAGCCCCAGTGCCTGCTCCAGGCCTCTTTGCAGGCACCTGGCAAGAGGCACCCTGGCCCCAACACCTACAATATTCTTCCTGGGAGCCGCCTGCGGAGCCCACGCCCACCAGCCTTCTCCATGGGCCGCTCCCCAGCGTTCCCCGCCTGGCTCAGGGGCTGTAAGGAGGCCTGGAGAGGGGAGGGTGAGGGCTGGGCCATGGGTGAGCATGATGGTGCCGTAATGAGGGCTGCGAGCCAGGTGTGAGTGGGGGCTGCCACCTGGGTGGGGCTCCGAGCCATCTCTCTCCCTCTTTCCCTCTCTCTCTCACCAGCCCAAACCCCCGGCCCGGCTGCCTACCACGTGGAGGACTGCTACAACTCTCGCTTCCCCTCGGCACCTGGCGTGGTCATCCAGGGCGTGCGCAGACCCAAGCGACATGACACCGGCCCCTTCTGCACGCTATAGAGCCTGCTGGGCAAAGCCAGCTTGGCCCAGCCAACAAGTGGAACCCTGGCCTCTCCTGGGGTTTTCCCAGGCCTCCCCCGGGACTCGGCACCCCAGCCTGGCCTTCCAACCCTCTGGGCACCCCTGGTGCACCCTCCTGGCTGGCCAGCCCTTCTATGGACTGTGGACAAGGCCAGCCCGGCCTGGAGCCCCCATCTACCCATGCCCTGCTATACAGAGATGCTGTGGGTTCTCCCACGCTCCGTGGTGTGCCGCTGTCTGTCCTTCACCCGGGGGTGGTGCTGGAGATATGGCTGCCGCTGGGTCATTTCCGGCTTTTCCTGTTGAGGAGTCTCCATTTGGCTGTCCTGAAGGGTGGTCTCTTCTCTAGGTGGCAGCGTGCCACTGACTCTGAGCTCTAGCCTGGAGTGAGATGGGAGGCTCTGTGGGACACCCCCACCAGCCGTGCCATTCAGGGGCCTGGTCCAGCCGCTGTCCACCTGGGGGTCAGCTGCTTGGTGAGCAGGGAACGGAATTGGTTTGGAAGGAGGCACCAAGTGCCCTGAGCCACCAGCAGATGGGGTCGCCTGACCAGCCCTCAGGAGGGGCCCAGGGACCCGCTCACTAGGGCCCAGCCCCACTTCCCCTAGGCCTTCAGCTGGGGTGAGTCACCTGTGGAAACTGGCCCAGGGCCCCGTAGGCTGAGCCACAGCCGGTAGACTCTGGGGCCTTCACCTGCTGGGCCCCCTGCCTGCAGCTTTGCTGGGGCTGCCCTTGTACCCGGGGTCGGGCCCCAAGGCTGCCACCTTGCAGGAGGCTTACCTGCAGCCATGTCCCCCCGTGACTGTGACTGCATCCCTACCTCCCCGACCCCGGGCCCAGAGCTCAAGCCCTTCAAAAAGGCTCCCGGCAGCTGCTCCTGTGGCGTCAGCTCCACCCCCTTTCGCAGAGAGGACTCCAAGCGTAGGACTGCGTGTGTGCTGTGCCCCTTGTCCTCCTCTGCCACCGAACCAGCTAGGGGTCTAAGGAAGGCCCTGGGCCCTGGGCCGATCAACTTGGCCAGCGGCAATAGAGCTGTGGTTGCCTGGCCGTGGCAACAGGAGCTCTGCTCACGGCTGGAGCACCCCGGGCACCACCGGGCACCCCTGAGACCCAAAGCTGGAAGCGGGAGCGGCAGGAAGGATGGAGCGATCTCCTCCAGCCGGGCTGAGGAGGGAGGGCTTCCTGGAGGAGGTGGTGGAAGAGGCAGCCTTCAAGGAAGAGCAAGAGTTTGCTGGGCAGCAGGAAAGAAATTTCTAGAGAAAACCTCAGCAGCGCAGACCGAAAGGAGAGAGGGTGTGTGGGTCTTGGCGCGGCAGAGCCTGCGGGAGGGCGGCGGGGAGGCCCGGGGAGCCCGCGGGATGACAAGAGGCGCTGCGGGACCTGGACTCTCCCTCACGGCTCCGCGGGGCTGGGCGGGCGCCAAGGCTTCCGTGGCCGGGGAGGGCGGCCGTCGTTCGCGCGCCCGGTCTCCGCCAGGCTCAGCCTTCGCCGCAGCGCTGGGGTGGGGGCTTCGAGCCGGTTTTACGTCGAGGAGGCCGCGGCGCGGGGGCTGGAAGCGCCACCCCGGGCAACACGTCCCGCGTCGCGAGGCTGCCGCGAGATCCGCAAGAGCGTTTTCCACACTTATACGCACGAAATCCACTCGGCTGAAATGGCGCCCGACCCCCGCGCGGGCCGAGCCTGCGCGCGCCCGCCCGCCCAGCTACCACCCACGCCCATCCGCGGGACCGGAGAGCGCATGCGCGCTGGGCTGGCTGGGCGGGTCCTGTCGCGCGAGGGGAGGGCGCTGCTCCCAGGAACCTGCGCGCGGCAGCGGCGGTGTTTCCCGGGAGCCGGTTGGCTGCCGGACCCGGGCGCTGCGGTGCGGAAGTGGGCGGCTGTGGGACGCGCGCGGAGCCGCGCGGCGGGCGGGACCTCGTCGAGCTGGAGGGCGCTGGGGAGCGGAGCTCGGGCGGCCCCCGAGGCCCGGCGGAGCGGGCTTCTGGGGCGCCTGCGGCGGCGCCGGGGGAGCGGGCTGGGGATGGGGCGCCGAGCCGGGCGGCGGCCGGGGCCTCGGCCATGTTCGCGGGGCTGCAGGACCTGGGCGTGGCCAACGGCGAGGACCTGAAGGAGACCCTGACCAACTGCACGGAGCCGCTCAAGGCCATCGAGCAGTTCCAGGTGGGGCGGGCCCCGGGGCGGGGGGAACCCGGGGCGACGGCCAGGCCGCCTGCGCGGGAGTCGGGCCTGGGGAGGCGCCGGAAGTTCCCGGCTTGCTTCTGGTGGCTGAGTCCCGTTCCGGGGGTGGAGTCCCGAGCTGCCACCCGTTTGCGGGACGGCTGGGTGGCTTCCGGTGGCTGCGGCAGCCCCCGCACGGCCGGGAACCCCGGGGTTCGCGCCTCCCTGTGCTCGCAGGACATCGGGGTGCCCGGGCGCACTGGGCGGCGGCTGACTTTTGGCTTTCTCAGACAGAGAACGGCGTGCTGCTGCCCTCTCTCCAGTCGGCCCTCCCCTTCTTGGACCTCCACGGGACGCCGCGGCTGGAGTTCCACCAGTCGGTGTTCGATGAGCTGCGGGACAAGCTGCTGGAGCGGGTGTCGGCCATCGCTTCGGAGGGGAAGGCTGAGGAAAGGTGGGTGGGCGGTCCCGTGTGCGGCCGGCCTCGGCCTGGGGTCAGCTCGGGCATTGATCGTCCTCCTGGCTGCACAGCCTTGCTCCCAGGGGCGGCCTGCGCCTGTGTCTGAATGGCCCCTTGCCCCTCGTGTCCTGCGCGTGGAGACTGTCCTGGCAGCCGGACATGTAGACAGCTGCTCTGATTCGGCCCATTGCCACGCCATCAATCGCGTGAGTTGTTCCAGGTACAAGAAGCTGGAAGACCTTCTGGAGAAGAGCTTTTCTCTGGTCAAGATGCCGTCCCTGCAGCCCGTGGTGATGTGTGTCATGAAGCACCTGCCCAAGGTAGAGCCTTGACCCTGACCCTGACCCTGCCCACCTTCACGCCCTTGGTTGATGGAAGTGCCAGTGATCCTCCTGCCTGGGTGCTGTCCGTAGTGGCTCCTGTGCACCTCTCCCATGTGAGCCGCGTGGAGAATGAAGCCTGGCACTGGAGTTGGGGTGTGGGGCCCCTTTTGAGAAAGAGCTGTTGGTATTTAGCACGTCTGCCTGAACCTGCTGGGACTGCAGGCCCAGTCATAGGTGCCCTGTGAGGTGGGGCATGGCTTGAGGTGGTCTCTGAGGGGCTGAGGCCTCTTGGCTTGTCTCGAGGGAGACCCAGGGACACAAGTGCCGCTTACAGGCAGCCTGTGGTGCCATAGGTTCCTGAGAAAAAGCTGAAGCTCGTAATGGCTGATAAGGAGCTGTATCGAGCCTGCGCCGTGGAGGTGAAGCGGCAGATCTGGCAAGACAACCAGGCCCTCTTTGGGGACGAGGTCTCCCCGCTGCTAAAGCAGTACATCCTGGAGAAGGAGAGTGCGCTCTTCAGCACAGAGCTCTCCGTCCTGCACAACTTCTTCAGTCCTTCCCCCAAGACCAGGCGCCAGGGCGAGGTGAGAGGGGACAGGCTGCATGCAGGGTGGGGCACCTCTTGGGGGTGCCATGGCCAGCCTCTTCAGCTACCTGGAGATTGACTGCTGCCTTGTGAATGACAGGGTGGTTCTGCTCCTGGTGGGTGGCGGGGCAGGGGAGTTGTGCTGGAAGGAAGGTGGGTCGTTTTTCTGTTTGTATATATTTTACTTTTGATTAAAGCCATATGTGGACAACGTTAAAATCTGCAGAAAGGCCCCTAATGAGAAGTTACAGCACCCTCTTCTATTTCTGAAAAGCTACTTCTGTTTGGTTCTTACCTTTCACGTATTTCGGTTATTTGTTGATATAGTTGCAGTCGAGTTGTTTTTCGTTCTTTAGAGGACAGCAAATGCAAGGTTCTGCGTGTTAATAACGTTGGCATTATTCTAAACTCAAATTTCCTGGCGGTTTTGTTTTCTTTTTTTTTTCTTGAGACGGAGTTTCACTCTTGTTGCCCAGGCTGAAGTGCAATGGTGTGATCTCGGCTTGCTGCAGCCTCTGCCTCCCAGGTTCAAGCTATTCTTCTGCCTCAGCCACCCCAGTAGCTGGGATTATAGGTGTGTGCCATCATGCCGGCCAATTTTTATGTTTTTAGTGTTACATTGGTCAGGCTGGTTTCAAACTCCTGCGCTCAAGTGATCTGTCTGCCTGCCTCATCCTCCCAAAGTGCTGGGATTACAGGCATAAGCCACTGTGCCGGACTTTTTTTTTTCTATTTTTTTTTTACGAGACAGGGTCTCTGTTGCCCAGGCCGGAGTCCTGTGGTGTCATTACAGGCCACTGCAGCCTTGACCTCTTGAGCTAAAGCCAGCTTCCCACCTCAGGCTCCTGAGTAGCTAGGACCACAGGCATGTGCCACCACACTTGGACTAATTAAATATTTATTTTTGTAGAGACGGGATCTGACGGCGTTGCATAGTCTGGTCTCAAACTCCTGGGCTGAAGCAGTCCTCCTTCGTCAGTCTCCTAAAGTGCTGGGATTACAGACGTGAGGCACCACGCCCAGCCGAGATTTCTTTTTTTGTTTTTTGGTTTTTTTTTTTTTGAGACAGGGTCTCACTCTGTCACCCAGGTTGAAGTACAGTTGTGTGATCAAGGTTCACTGCAGCCTCGACCTCCTGGGCTCAAGTGATCCTCCCACCTCAGCCTCTTAAGCAGCTGGAAGCACAGGTGTGCACTACCATGCCTAGTTAATTGTGTATTTTTTGTAGAGAGGGGGTTTCACTATGTTGCCTCGGCTGGTCTCGAACTCCTAGGCTCAAGTAATTTGCCTGCCTTGGTCTCCTGAAGTGCTGAGATTATAGATATGAGTGACTGCAACTGGTTGTGAGATTTTTGTAATTAACCAATTTTTTTTTTTTTTTTGCAATGGAGTCTTGCTCTGTTGCCCATGCTGGAGTGCAGTGGCTCGATCACAGCTCACTGCAACGTCTGCCTCCTGGGTTCAAGCAATTCTTCTGCCTCAGTCCCTTGAGTAGCTGAGACTATAGGCACGTACCACCATGCCTGGCTGATTTTTGTATTTTTCTTATGTTTAGTAGCGACAGGGTTTCACCATGTTGACTAGGCTGGTCTAGACCTCCTGACATCAGGTGATCCACCCACCTTGGCCTCCCAAAGTGCTGGGATTACAGGGGTGAGCCACTGCACCTGGCTCTAACCAACTTTAAACTAGCACTGTTTGGTAGAAAGATAAAGTGAACTATAAGGTAAGATTTTTCAGTATCCACATTAAGAAAAAAAAATGACATCAATTTCATTAATGTTGAAATTGGCCCAGTATATCCAAAGTGTTATCTTTCAGCACTTAATTAATGTGAAAGATTGGACTGGGAACGGTGGCTCATACCTGTACTCCTAGTACCTTGGGAGGCTGAGGTGAAAGAATCGCTTGAGCCTGGTAGTTTAAGACCAACCTGTGCAACCTAGGGAGATCTTGTCTCTACAAGAAAAAAAATTAGCCAAGAATGGTGGTACACACCTGTTGTCCCAACTACTCAGGGGGCTGAGGCAGGAGGATTGCTTGGGCCTGGAAGGTTGAGGCTGCACTGAGCTATGATTCAGCCACTGCACTCCAGCCTGGGCAACAGTGAGAGACTCTGTCTCAAAAAGAAAAAAAGTTTTTGAGCTATAATGCTTTTTGCAGGAGGAGCACTAAGATTTGCAACCTGGCGAGTCTTTCATGCTTAGAGCCCATCTGAACTGCACTTCAAACGCTGAACAGTTACGTGTGGCTGTGGGCTCCATGCGGGCCGTGGTTCCTGACCACATGCACAGACTGCTGCAGGCTTGTTGTGGCTGGCTTGTGTCACCTCTCTCCCCACTTTTCTGTTTGTTTATTCCCAGTTGAGTCCTCCCTGGGCTGCCTTCTTGTTCCATCGCTGTCAGACAGAGCCCTTGGGCCCTCTGTGAACTGGGGTGCCCTGCATCCCCAGGTCCTTCTTCATCTTGTCTCTTCTGGTGACCTGGTGCTACCTGTACTGATTTCTGTCTGTGAGGGACTTGCTTGGCCTGCTTATTTGTATGTTGATTCTCTTTTATTTTTATTTTATTTTTTTGATGCGGAGTCTCCTCCTGTCGCTCAGGCTGGAGTGGAGTGGCGAGATGTCGGCTCACTGCAAACTCTGTCTGCCGGGTTGAAGTGATGCTCCTGCCTCAACCTCCCGAGTAGCTGGGATTACAGGCATGCGCCACCACGCCCAGCTAATTTTTGTATTTTTAGTAGAGACGGGGTTTCCCCGTGTTGGTCAGGCTGGTCTGAACTCCTGACCTCAGGCAATCAACCTGTCTTAGCCTCCCAAAGTGCTGGGATTACAGGCATGAGTCACCATGCCCAGCCCGATTCTCTTTTAAAAAGTTATATTAAAAAAAAAAAAAGGCCGGGCATGGTGGCTCACGACTGTAATCCCAGCACTTTGGGTGGCTGAAGCGGGCAGATCATGAGATTGAGAGATCAAGACCATCCCGGCCAACATGGTGAAACCTCATCTGTGCTAATACAAAAATTATCCGGGCATGGTGGCGCGTACCTGTAATCCCAACTACTTGGGAGGCTGAGGTGGGAGAATTGCTTGAACCCAGGAGGCTGAGTTGCAGTGAGCTGAGATTGCGCCACCACACTCCAGCCTGTGACAGAGTGAGATTTCATCTCAAAAAAAAAAAATTGTTTGGGCATGGTGACATGAAGTTGTAGTTCCATCTACTCTGGAGGCTGAGGCAGGAGGATCACTTGAGCCCAGGAGGTCAAGGCTGCAGTGAGCCACGATTGCACCACCGCACTCCAGCCTGGGCAACAGAGCAAGGCCTTGTTTCAAAAGAAGTAATAAAAATTAACAGAACCTGCTACCATCAGACTGGTGCAGATATTTAATAAGAGAGGAGGGAACATTTTCTGCCTAGAAGTAGGAAAGACAGAGGTCCAGAGAGAGGGCCGCGCCGCCCCTGGGTGTGATGTCCGTGTGTCCTGGCTCTGGTGGAGCCCGGGAGGGTCCCGGGGCCTGACGGGTGGCTCTCGCCACAGGTGGTGCAGCGGCTGACGCAGATGGTGGGGAAGAACGTGAAGCTGTACGACATGGTGCTGCAGTTTCTGCGCACGCTCTTCCTGCGCACGCGGAACGTGCACTACTGCACGCTGCGGGCTGAGCTGCTCATGTCCCTGCACGACCTAGACGTGGGTGAGATCTGCACCGTGGACCCGTGCCACAAGGTAGCTCTGCCCTCCCTCCCCACCCTGGCCCTCCTGTCTCCGCCTCCCCTTGGGTTTGGCTGGTCCGGGGACCACCTGGGTACTCTCCTCTCCCAAGCCTGTTTCCTGGGCTCTGTCTTTCTGTCCTGCTGTGTGCTGGCCCCTTGGCATCTCTGCAGACCCTGACCAGGGGGAGGAGGCTAGTCCCCTGCATCTGAGCCCGCGACCTGGTTGTTCCCGGGAACTCCCTTGCCCCGTCCAGCGCTTTCTCTTCCCAAGGGCTGTAGGACTCACAGGCTGGACCCTGACCATTGCCCAAGCTTCCTCCCATCTTTCCACCTGGCCTGTGGCTCTCCCCTTCCCCGGAACCCTGGAGGCCACTTGTTGGCCTGGTACCAAGTACTCCAGGAATAGGGTTTTCCCTTCCCACGGGAGCCTGCAGCCCTGGGACCATCTTCCTGGGACTTTGGTGTCACGCTCTGAGGCCTCCATTGCTTGGAGTGCCGCAGTGGCCACCCCAGGGTGCCATGAGGGAGTCCCTTTTTGGAAAGAAACCTCACCCTCTCCACTGCTGTCCTGACCCTGCTGCTTCTGCCGTGAGGTGTGGGGAGTGCTGCAGACGGGTGCCCGGTGCTGCCCCTCACAGTGGCTGTGATTGGGCCAGAGGCGAGGGTTGGGGCTGTGTTGGGGGCTGGGGTCTCTGGTTGTCCTGGGAGGTTTGGGCTGGGTCCCAGCTGTGCTTCCTCCTTGCAGTTCACCTGGTGCCTGGACGCTTGCATCCGAGAGCGGTTCGTGGACAGCAAGAGGGCTCGGGAGCTGCAGGGGTTTCTCGATGGAGTCAAGAAGGGCCAGGAGCAGGTGCTGGGGTGAGGTCAGCTCCTCGAGGCCTTCTGCCCTCAGGGCCCTGTGCATGTCCGGTCTACGCTTGCTGTGTTTTGCTGTGGGTAGCATATAGGGTCCAGCCCGGCAGAGTTCTGTGAGCCCCTCCCGGCTGGTGCGGAGACGAGCAATGTAGAAATAGAAGACACCAGACGTGGAGATAGAGAGGAGAGTTTGGGCCCGGGGTCCACTGCTACCCAGATTGCGGAGACCAGCAGTGGCCCCGGATGCCGGGACACTCTCACTCTTATTGAGTTGCAAATGTGGGGGCAGGGTAGATAGGGCGTGGCAGTGATAGGGTCAGGTACATCACGTGTCATCCAGGTGGGGGCTCAGGAATTTCTGGCACCCGAGGTGAGGTAAGGAGTATAATGCATCAGCACTTTTTTCATACTTATCAAGAAAGAA
>CAUYLG010008290.1:0-60716 GCA_963573385.1 Cacajao melanocephalus | reverse complement strand
CTGGGATTACAGGTGTGAGCCACTGCGCCCGGCCATGTTTTTCAGTTACTTAAGGAAATAAAGCAGGATGGATATAGATGAAAGAAGATGGGCTACACAATCCGCCCCTAAACACACACACACACACACTTTTTTTTTTTTGAGACAGTTTTGCTCTGTCACCCAGGTTGGCATGCAAGGGCATGATCATGGCTCACTACAACCTTGACCTCCTGGGCTCAAACAGTCTTCCTGCATCAGCCTCCTATGTAGTTGGGACTACCTGCAAGCACCACCAGGACTAGCTAATTAAAAAATTTTTTTTCTGTAGAGACAGGGTCTTCTTATGTTGTCCAGGCTGATCTTGAACTCCTGGGAGCAAGCGATCCTCCCTCCTCAGCCTACCAAAGTGTTGGGATTACAGATGTGAGCCACTGCACTCAGCCCAGCAAAATATTTATAATTGAAGCTAGATGACAGACTGGTGTTTTAAATATGCCTATGTTTGAAATATTAAAAATAAAAGTTAAAAAAAGGAAAAATAGCCTTTCTTCGTTCTGCATCTGAATTTTTATTAGTATAAGTAATCTCTTATTTTGAGAATGTATTGTTTATTAAAGTAGTATATGTACATGTAGGAAAATTGAAAAATACAGAAAAACATAAAGAAGATAATAAAAAATTGCTTATAAGGTTACCAAACAGGAATAACCTTTTTATGATTTCCTTTTGTTCTTTCTGTTTTATGTGAGTGTGTGTATATATGCATGCTTGTGTTTGCATGCATGTTCATGTTTACCACCAAAGAGTTAGGAAGGTTTTTGCAGTTGTTTTTGCTTTTGAAGTATTTTTTTTTTTCTTAAAAAATTTTTTAAAAATATGGAACGCTTCACAAATTTGCGTGTTATCCTTGCGCAGGGGCCATGCTAATCTTCTCTGTATTGTTCCAATTTTAGTATATGTGCTGCCGAAGCGAGCACGCTTTTGAAGTATTTCTTTTCTTTTTTTTTTTTTTAAAAAAAAGACGGGGTTTCACCATGTTGGCCAGGCTGGTCTTGAACTTCTGACCTCAGGTGATCTGCCAGCCTTGGCCTCCAAAGTGCTTGGATTACAGGCATGAGCCACCTGTAATCACATAAAAACGCCCGGCCGCTTTTGAAGTATTTCTAATATTGCTTTCCAGAAGGATCATTTCAATTTCTTTTAGCACAAGCCACATCTAGACTACCGGTTTCAAATCATACCTTGTATTAAATGGTTGCTAGATTTTTTGTTTGTTTGTTTCAGTTTCAAGTGTATTTGCTGATTTATTCTTTAGTGGTAATAAATCTCTTATGAACTAAAGATAAATTTAGCTGTTGTGGGCAGGTCATTAGATTTTGCCCATAGGCAAGGCCAAGTTATGCACATGTGTGATAAAGGTGAGGGCTCAGATGGAGGCCAAGAGCAGCTTCTAGTGGTTAGAGCAATTGTCTAGGAAGGGTGTGGCAGCAAGTAGAACATGTAGGAAATTGATGGTGAGGGATGTGGGCAGAGATGGGAGTGGCATGTTGGAAATATTTGTGTGAGTCTGTTATCTTTAGGCTTCCTTAAGGAATGTGGCATCTTGCCTTGTTAAACCAGCTTCTGTGGGATTTCCACTGGAATGGGTGAGGCTGCCTAAATACTGTTGGCCTTTTGCACTTAACAAAATGGACCCAGAGTGGGTCAAATGCTTTTCGAAGAAAGTTGGGAGGCTGGTAAAAGGGTCATGACATTCTCTTATCCCCCACACCAGTGTTAAAGAAGTCATTATGCATAATCAATCTCATAGTTGTGGAAATATGTAAAAGTAGGTCTTTGTCAACTGCATATTGCCCCTAAGCTGATGGGCGTGTTTTGTACCTTCTCAATAGTTTCCTCCTGTGGGTGGTATCCTGGCAAACATTCAGGCTTCTGAGAGGAAGGTTGAGCTGATGGGTCATTCAGATCCTGAATGACCAAGGCGGGCGGATCGCCTGAGGTCGGAAGTTCAAGACCAGCCTGGCCAACATGGATGTTGAGCATGAGTACTCAAAAATAAAATAAAACTCAATCTAAGTTTTTTTTTTTTTTAACCACCTCATTTTTAAAATTTTTTTAAAATAAAAAGATGGGGTTTCACCTTGATGGCCAGGCTGGTCTTGAACTCCTGACCTCAGGTGATCCATCCACCTCAGCCTCCCAAAGTGCTAGGATTACAGGCGTGAGCCACCGCACCCGGCCTAAACCACCTCTTAAGATAATTAACCTTTTTGCTATTTTTGCATATATAATTTGTTCCTTATTTTTGGAACAAAAATGTATATTTTGTTTCTTATTTTTGCATATATAATTAAGAGTTAGAAATAGCATGTTTGGAATCATTTTCAGAATAATTGATATAAAAATGTCCTGAATTAGCTTTATGTATTTGATAGTGAACTAGCATAAGCATTGACTGTAAAGATGAGGTTGATAGACTTTGGTTTGCAGTGCTTATCAATTTACTGCTTGTGTTTGAAAGCCGTTTACTCATTGGCATTGCTTCAAGGGAGCATTGACTTTAGACTTCAGATTTGAGTAACTTTTGTTATTAAAATCCAATGAACAAAATCCACTGGTTTGTAAACATGCAGTTTAAAAACATCCTCATCGTTTACAGGTTTTAGAGCCGAGAATCTATCATTTTGGTAGGACCTACCAGGCAGTATTTTATAGAATTTCTGCAGGCTCTGTGGAAACATTTAGCAGCTTCTGAGCTGGACTGACATTTTCAGTGCTTTAGTAGCATAAAGAAAGACATGAGAGAAGTGTTGTAAACTGCTTCTGGTAAATAAAACCGATCACAGTCAAGACATTTAAATTCAAACAAATGAAAAATAACTTGAATTTACACCCCTTGAGGCAGACAAGGAATAACAAAAAGAGTGCATTAAAGGCTGTGGATGAAGGGTGAGTGCAATAATAGCTTACTGTCAGGAATGTTTGAATTCATTGTAATGAATGTGCATTTAAAGAGCCCATGGATTGTTTTGCCATTGACTGTCCTATCTTTACATTGTTTAATTCTTTAGTTCAGTATTTAAATTGTATCAAAAACTGATTTCTTATGGTTCATGGCATTATTTTGAAAGGAATTATAGAGTTATCAAATTGCAGTTTACTTTTTTCTTGAATTTCCATTGATGGCTATTTCCTTTAATCTTAAAAGAATGGTAAGAAAATCGTAGCCTTTTTTTGGTGGGGGTGGTAGTTCTTGTACAGCGTTTGGGGAGATAAGAGAAGTAATTGGTGCAGGGTGCAAAGATGGATATGAATCCTGCTTCTCAAATGGTTCATAGACTTAGTAGGGTGAAGGGACAGTTGGTGCAGTGAGCTTGACTCTTCGCAGCCTGCAAGAGACGCGCTATGAGCAAGCCTGCATTCAAGGAAGACTTTCTGGAGGGGGAAGACATCTGAACTTGGCCTTGATGACTAAGTTCCAGTTAAAGGAGAGAGAGTGGAAGGTGGGACAGGAGCTAGGTAAATTGAAGGGTGAGACCACACCTAATAGTCTCAGTATTTTTGCTGAAATTGCAGGTCGTTTGCTGAGCAGGAGCATAGGAGGGTGAGGCAAAACTGGAATAGCAGCTGTGGGATATGAGAGAGAGGCTTGAGACAGGGCTGTGGACCTGGGTCATGGATCTGACCCATGGCCCCTCAGCAGCTTCACCTGCCCTGTTCCAGAGTCTGAATTTTGTCTCTTAGCCCCAGGCAAATCTTTTAAGGAGCAGAGAAGGTGCCATTGTAGTTTTGATCCAGGCTAGGATACAGCATAGGAATCAGGGGTGAGGTTCATGAAGGACTAGATCAGAATAATCAGCTTTGATGGGAGAGGGAGAAGGGCCTGGAAATCCCCTGGCTTGAGTCTTGGCCTCTCATTCATGCTTTTATGTATATTATTGTACTTTAGGTTCTGGGGTACATGTGCAGATCATGCAGGATTGTTGCATAGGTACATACGTGGCAATGTGGTTTGCTGTCTCCATCCCCCTGTCACCTATATCTGGCATTTCTCCCCATGTTATTCCTCCCCAGCTCCCTACCCCTCGCTGTCCCTGCCCTAGTCCCCCCCAACAGACCGCAGTGTGTGAAGCTCCCCTCCCTGTGTCCATGTGTTCTCATTGTTCAACACCCTCCTATGAGTGAGAACATGTGGTGTTTGATTTTCTGTTCTTGTGTCAGTTTGCTGAGAATGATGGTTTCCAGATTCATCCATGTCCCTGCAAAGGACATGAACTCATCCTTTTCTATGGCTGCGTAGTATTCCATGGTGTATATGTGCCACATTTTCCTTGTCCAGTCTACCACTGATAGGCATTTGGGTTGGTTCCAGGTCTTTGCTGTTGTAAACAGTGCCACAGTGAACATATGTGTGCATGTGTCTTTTTTTTTTAAATTTCTTTTTTATTTTTATATTTTTCTTTTGCATGTGTCTTTATAATAGAACAATTTATAATCCTTTGGATATATACCCAGTAATGGGATTGCTGGGATCTGCTTTGTTGCTCAGGGTGGTGGCGTGATCTTGGCTTACTGTAACCTCCGCCCCCGGGGTTCAAGCAGTTCTCCTGCCTCAGCCTCCTGAGTGTCTGGGATTATAGGCGCATGCTACCACACTGGGCTAATTTTTGTATTTTTAGCAGAGACAGGATTTCGGTATGTTGGCCAGGCTGGTCTTGAACTCCTGGCCTCAAGTGATCTGCCTGCCTTGGCCTCCCAAAGTGCTGGGATTACAGGTGTGAGCCCTGCACCTGGCTGGCCCCTCTTTTATTCTGCTGCTGCTTTCAGAGCTTGATTTCCTTAGGTTATACTAAAAAATCTGAACACTTAGGTTATACTAAAAAATGTGAACACTTGGGGCAGTAGCCTATGGCAGCAGTAATACAACTTAAGCAAGTTACTATTTTTAAAACCAAAATACCAAGACTCTCAAAGACATGAGGTGAATCCAGCCTTTGGGTCTATAATGAAGAGTAGAGTTTGGCAGTCAAGTTCTGCCTTTTGCTGGTTTTTGTAATAAAGCATTATTGGAGCACAGTATTTGTTTTTCATTTATATATTATATATTTTTGCATTACAGTGGCAGAGGTGGGTTAGTTGTGAGAGAGATTATATTGCCATCAAAGCTTAAAATGTTTACTGTTTCTTTGCAGAAAATATTTGTCAGCCTCTTATATAGAGGACAATTATTTGTTATTAGGGGAAAGATCTGCAAATCCTTTCTGAGATAGATGGGATATAAATAAAATTTGAATGTTCTCAGGAGGATGAGATTAATATAATTGACTACATTGATTCATTGTAAGAAAGAAATTGGAGCGTTTGGTGATTTCAGGAACCTTCTGTAGTTAAAAAAAAGATCTTAGAAATAGAGCCATCTTTGGTCCTGTGTAAGTCCTAGATGATTCTCTGGAAACAGTACACATACATGAGGAACTTAAGATCTAAATCTTTTTTTTTTGTTAGGTTTCACTAAGGGTTACTCTGCGGATGAAGTTTTAATTAGCCTTTGTTAACTGCCTTTGTTAACAGCACTTTGTTAGAAACAGCATGGGAGTTTCTTTGGGAAACAAAACAAACACACAAAGATAAAGATAAAAGAGGGACAGAGAGAAAAAAAGTCCTATAACTGTGTGGAGTGATAAGATTTGGCTAAAGGACCTGCAAGTCAGCAGATGTCTGTCGAAAAGACAGAAGATACAACATTTCTGAGATGGCCAGTAGCCATGTACACCTGCATCCACCTTCAGAGCTGCATCTCTTTTTTTTCAGTGTGAGAGCTAGGTAGGAATAGACATCGACATTACCTACATTAGTGCAGTGACAAAGGAAGTCATTAGGTTCGTGTTTGCTATTTTGGGCTGCATTTCTAGCAATATCTATCGTATTATGTAATGATGATTCTTCTAATGATAACGTTATTAAATAGAGGTGTAACATGAAGTTCTCCATGTTTTGCTCACGCTGGCTGTTATCTTCATAATCTATAACCCTAGATGGACCTCTAAGTATATTGTGTGTATTCAAGTCTTCTTTGCAAGTTTTTCCCGTGCTGAGCGGTGACACATAGATCCTCCCCTAATCCTTATCTCTAGCCTCCAACATGCAGGTTTTCCAGTTTGAATGCCTCATAGCATAATATGCAGGGCAGTCTTCAGTGGCCCTTCTGAACCAATGTTTTGCACCAACAAGGGGGTTAGCTTATCTTCATTGTCAGAGTACCTCTCATGGAGCAATTTAACCTTTTTATGGGATAGCATTTCATAAAGACTGAGAATTTCCTGTGTGTGTAACCATCTCTGATGATAGTTTTCTGCAGGTCACTGGAGGATGATAGCCACACTTCACCGTGAGGGGATGCTGCCCCACCTGACACCTTCGACTTCTGCTATCTTACCCTGTGCTTGGATCTTTCAGACCATTTTGTACTTGCTTTGAAACTCAGCTCCTTCACTGAATCAATTTTGCTCCTTCATTGCTGCTGCCTCCAGATCTCCAAAGGTGTCCCCCACCCTCTCCTGTACCAGCCTGATAATCATTGGTCTCCTACCCTTAGAATGGCAATGAGTCCACTGCACAAGGAATTTCTCTTGTTTTTCAAAATATTGAGGCACATGGTGAAGCTCTTCAGGAGCAACTCTACCATGTTGAAGAGATTGGGACATGTCAAGTTAATATCTGATGGGCCTCCTTCCTTCAGTACACACCATCACTTCCTACTCTTCATAGGCTTCTGTAGGTCTCATATGCTCACTTACTTTCTCCTCGAGTTTTTCTACTTTTTCAGGAGACATTTTCACACATAATGATGGGAAGATGACAGCAGTGATGCCAGTACATTTAATATGGGTGCTAGGCATAATCCTTTTGGGAAAACATCTGAAATGCAACTTAGCTGCAGTCCGTATTCTCTGACCTAGACTTGTTTACAACTGAAATAGTTCTGTTGGTGGACACCATCACAGAGAGTCTTTGATTTGGACAGTGAATATTGGGTAAAAAAATTATCATAGCAAATATTTGGAAAATGATAACAGAAAATGAACATTACTTGTATTTATTTTTGCGGTATTTCTTTTCATGGCTATTTCTTCTGCAGTAGACTCTGATTCATTGATGACAGGTGTCATTTCTCATGTACTCTCTAGCTCCAGTCTCTAGCATAGCGTCTGATGAGTGCATGGCATTGGAAAAAGAGCTATGAAAAATAGTGTGATCTGATAACAGACTACAAGATGGTCTGGTTACATCGGGTGGCTTGGAGAGGGCTTTCGATGAAAAGGATGTGGGAAGGGTTCAGGTGACCTTCCCCGTTGTACACTTCTCTGAACTCTATTACTCCAAGACAGTAGTTCTCAAACTTTTCAGTCTTAAGGCCCTGTTACGGTTGTAATGATTATTGTGAACCTCAAAGAACTTTCACTTAAGGAGGTTATGTCTATTCTTTTTCATTGTATTAGGAATTAAAAGAGAATATTTAAAAAATATTTAATTCATTAAAACAACCCATTACATATCAACATACATTATTTTATAAAAGGTGACTATAGGGTGGAGGGGAGGGGATAGAAAACAAAAAAGGTAACTATATTTCCCCGATTAAAAAATTAGTAAGAAGAGTCACATTATTTTACAGGTTTCAAACCTCTTATGTCTAAGTTAATAGAAGATTGTGGCTGGGCGCGGTGGCTCACATCTGTAATTCCAGCACTTTGGGACGCTGAGGCAGGTGGATCACCTGAGGTCAGGAGTGTGTGACCAGCCTGGCCAACATGGCGAAACCCTGTCTCTACTAAAAATACAAAAAAAAAAAAAAAAAAAAAAAAAATAGCCAGGCATGGTGGTGTGTGTCTATATCCCACCTACTCAGGAGGCTGAGGCAGAAGAATCGCTCAAACCCAAGGGGCAGAGGTTGCAGTGAACCGAGATCATGCCATTGTACTGTAGTCTGGGAGACAGGAGTAAAATCTGGTCTCAAAAAAAAAAAAGAAGATTGCTGGATTTTTATATTTGCTTCTACATTTCATCTGTTATAAGGTCATGTACATTCTGGAAAACTGTACTCAGAGTGAGAGTGAAAAAGGCAAATACTAATGTTATGGTATAATTTTGAAAATAGTTTTGATGTCACAGACCCTCTGACAGGGTCTGGGTGTCTCCCAGTGGTCCTCAGAGAACACCTTGACAACTATTTCTGTAAGACACTTAGCAGAAGATGACTTCTCTGAAGTTATCTATTGCACATAGATGATGCACAGATCTTCGGGCAAGGTAACTCTGTTCTATACTTATTTATTGGCCTTCAGATAATTGCATTCCTGATACGTTTCTCAAGGAATGAATCACCTTCAGAAACAATAGTTCTCAAACTGGAAGCCATGGAGCTCTGTGGAGCGCGTGTCATGTATTTTGTCTTATAAATCAGGCAAAATTTTACAAGTGGACAACACACTTAACCTGTGAACTCATGACTCTGCATCTCAAAATACAGAAAATATTTTAAAGAAATTGTATCTCCAAGATTTTTCTTTAATATTAATTTGCTAGCCTATTGCTTTTGTTATCCTCAGGTATTTATTAATGGAAAAGTGATATAAAATTTAAAACAGTTTGATAAATATTGTGGCAATTCTTTTCCCCCTCTTTTAAGACAAGGTCTCACTCCATTGCCCAGCCTGGAGTACAGTGTCACAATCACAGCTCACTGCAGCCTTGACCTCCCGGGCTCAGGCAATCCTTCCACCTCAGCCTACTGAGTAGCTGGGACTACATGTGTGCGCCACAATGCCTGGCTAATATTTTGTAGAGATGGGATTTCACTCTGTTGCCCAGGCTGATCTCAAACTCCTGGCTTCAAGTGATCTTCCTGTCACTGCCTCTCAAAGTTCTGCGATGACAGGTATGAGCCACTGTGCCTGCCCTTGTGGAGACTCTTAAGATAAAAAATATAATTGTCTTACATATTTCTCCTTGAGCTGGGGAAAACGTGTTTTTTTTTTTTTTTTTGCTTTGCTTTTACTAGGTGGATGAGTAGTCGGTGTCCTCTTTGCATTTTAAATTTTTAGTTTCTTCATAATCTATAAGTATAAATTACACAACTTTAAGGCAAAAGTTAACTTTTTGTTAATATGAACATTACATATGAAAAAAATGGAAAAGTATTACATAGGAGAGAAAATGAAAATCACTTATAATCCTGGCATTCAGAGAAAACAGCTATCAAAAATGTTTTATATATTTCCTTCCTTTGTTTTTTCTCTATAAATGGTCCATAATTGTATGTAAAAAATTTTTTTTACAGTATAATGAACATAGTTATATCCCCCTTCCATTTGACCCATTGTGAATACTTTCCCATGATGATAGATGTTCTTCAACAAGATGATTGAAAATTTATCTTATTTGGCTGGGTGCAGTGGCTCATGCCTGTGATCCCAGCACTTTGAGAGGCCGAGGTAGGTGGATCACCTGAGGTCAGGAATTTGAGACCAGCCTGGCCAACATGATGAAATCCTGTCTTTACTAAAAATACAGTAAATTAGCCAGATGTGGTGGCAGGTGCTTGTAGTCCCAGCTACTGGGAAGGCTGAGGCAGGAGAATCACTTGAACTTGGGAGGCAGAGGTTGCAATGAGCTTAGATTGCGCCACTGCGTCCGGCCTGGGTGACAGAGTGAAACTCTCAACTCAAAAGAAAAAAAGGCTGGCGTAGTGGCTCAGACGTGTAATCCCAGCACTTTGTGAGGCCAAGGCGGGCAGATCACGAGGTCAGGAGATCGAGACCATGCTGGCCAACATGGTGAAACCTTGTCTGTACTAAAAATATAAAAATTAGCTGGGCATGGTGGCTCCTGTCTGTAATCCCAGCTACTTGGGAGGCTGAGGCAGGAGAATGGCTAGAACCAGGGAGTTGGAGGTTGCAGTGAGCTGAGATTGCACCACTGTATTCCAGCCTGGCAACAGAGCAAGCTTCCATCTCAGAAAAAAAAAGAAAAAGGAAAAAAAGAAAATTTATTTGTATTGTTTTTATTGGCGGGATGATTTTCACAGGTAGAGAAAAGCCGATAAATCTAATGTGAAGGATGTGGGTGGGTAGAGCAGGGAGAATACAACAGCTCCTGGTCTTGTGTTGGTCAGTGTGGGGCCGGGCACAGTCCACAGTGGGTGGCCAGGTCACTGCTAACCTGAGAGAGTGGCACCTTGCATAGACACCGACTGCCTCATTTTCTGTCTTCTGCAGCTTCTTGAGATAGAAAGCTTTATTAAACAGCACAGAATATTTTACCTGTTTTCGTATATGATGAATCTCTGGCATCCGTACCGACTGCCTCATTTTCTGCCTTCTGCAGCTTCTTGAGATAGAAAGCTTTATTAAACAGCATGGAATATTTTACCTGTTTTCGTATATGATGAATGTCTGGCATCCGTAGCTGTGACTTTCAGGAAAGCTCTGTCTTTTCCTCAGCCATCTTCAACAAGGGGAAGAAACTGAATTAACTGCTCTCTGTGGTTTCTTCCAGCTCAGAAATGTTTAGTTTATGATAAGCAACATTTCTTAAGGTGAACTAAATTCAGTGATAGTGACTTTTTGTCAGTTGCAGGTTTATTTTGTATTAGAATTATGTCAAATCAAGAGCTCCTTTATAAGAAACCTGTTAAGGCATGGGAAGCTTTTGACATCAAGATGTTAGACGTAGTGGCATTTAACCTATAGACTTCTTTTTCTCTTCTCTCAATGGGGTAGCTTAAATACCTTTGTCCACCAGATGGTGCTCTTCGACAGGAAATGTATTTGAGGCTGTGGGTTTCCAAATGAGGTAAAACAGTTTAAACTGTTTGAGTCACCAGGAGAATTCCTTTACATTTTGTATTTTTATCATGTCAGGATATCATTTACTTTGAAATAACAAATCGTTTAAAGCCAGAACACTAACTGCCTAAATTTCACATCCGAGGTAAACATGTCATCCTAGACAGGTTTTGATGCAGAGAGAGAGCAATTGGCTTGTAGGATTGTGACTGTCAGGTTTTAGTTCTGTGAAATAAGGCTTCTAGGTAATCACAACTCATTATCTGCTAGCATGTTATGGGTGCTCTTTAGTGAAGCAAGTCGGTTTGTATGACCTCAAAAGTTGCCATCCAGACAGGGAGGTGATGGAAGGGACAGCTTTTTTGGTCATATTGCATCCAAAATGTTTCCATTAGTTGTGGAAGCTGTGTTTTCAGAGGGGTGTTGCCAGAGCAGCACAGCTGGGATGTGCAGGAATAATTGTTGGAAGAGCAGTTAAAGCCCATGTGGTTGTTGCTCTTGAGAATGGTGCAAGTGAGAAGGTTAGGTGGCATCACTGTGGGAAAATTCAATCCGTCTCTGGAAGACGTTTCTAAGGAATACATCTGCCCCAGAGCAGATTGGGCTGCCACCTTGATGTAAGGAGACACTGACCTTGGAATGTTCACGTAGAGACCGTCTGATCTTCTGTCAGACAGTTTAAAAATTTGGATTCAATAGGATGTGAGTAGAATTGGTCATTTCTGTTTTCACTCTTCTCTTTACCTCCCAACTGTTAAACTTCACAGTTGAAATATACTTAAATGTTTAATAAAGTAGTAAATTGATAAATCAATAAATATGTGTGGAGGACCGCCTTGAGTGATCAATGGGGTTGTGAGATGTGTCAGCAATGGTGGGTGTTGGCTAGCGCAAGGAGCTTGCTGGTTAGCTGGAGAGTCATGAATGGTTTTTCTGAGGGATAAACACTGTACAGGCGGGCCCAGTGGATGTCATGAATACTATGCACAGTACGAGTGTGAAGATGTGAAGAATACTGGGCACTGACACAATCCACAAGATTGTAGTGAGAATATAGGGCATTATGGACATTAGGCATGGTGAGCAAGGTGAGGGATGAGGAAGCTGAGCCTATTCTGTGAGTTCTGGATGATTGGCATGCCTAGAGGGGCAGATTTCTGTGGGAAAGTGTTAGGGACACAGCACTGAGAATTCGGTGAGAATTACTAAAGGAGAAAGAACTGGAAACTCAGCAGTGAGAGTTTTAGTGTTGAATTTGGCTGGTAAACATAAAGTCATTGACAGTTTCAGCTGAAAGGAAGTTTGGAGATCATCTGTTGTAGTAGTCAATACATTTATAGATGAGGAAGCTCGGATTGTATGTTAGAGTTTATCCTAGATGACTCCTACTTAGTGGAAGAGCTGGGAGACACCCTTTTCCTATTCTTTCTCTACTCTTTCTTTTTTTTTTTTGAGGTGGAGTTTCACTCTTGTTGCCTAGTCTGGAGTACAATGGCACGATCTAGGCTTACCACAACCTTGGCCTCCCAGGTTCAAGGGATTCTTCTGCCTCAGCCTCCTGAATAGCTGGGATTACAGACGTGTGCCACCACGCCCAGCTAATTTTGTATTTTAGTAGAAACAGGGTTTCTCCATGTTGGTCAGGCTGGTCTTGAACTCCTGACCTCAGATGATCCGCCCACCTTGGCCTCCCAAAGTGCTGGGATTACAAGCATGAGGCACTGCGCCTGGCCCTCTCTCTACTCTTTCAGATAGATAGTCACAAGACTATCTATCTGACAAGAAAGGATGGTTAGAGCTTGAACACTGTGTATACTCTAGAGCTCTTCTTGTCTTGGATTGGTGTCTGTTGAGGCCTCCGCTGGTCAGAAGGACATTTCCCCTGCAACCCAGCCCTGGCTGCAGGTTTACAGAAGGGCTTTCATAAGGTGTATTTAGTGGAAGCCCAGTTACTGCTTTGGGCCTGCTATTTCCCATTTCACAAAAAGGCAAGTGAAAATAATCTAGGTTTCATCTTTATTATGATTTTGTAAGATATAAAAGCCTGTGGTTTTTTTTCTATGGGGAATTTGTAAATAGAGTAGAAAGATTCAAGTAACTCTTGTCAAAAAGGAACCATTCATCTACAACCTCTCCTATAATGTGTTTTATAAATGGTCAAAAATATGGGGCAATGTTTCTGTACCAAAAATTTTATATTAGTGTTTTTCTTATTACAGCAAAAAAATTTAAAACAACTTATATGTCACAAAGGAGAAATAGGGATACAAATTGTTAAAGCCATGAAGTAATACATACAATAAAATAAATGTTAAGAAAATGTTTGTAATACAATGGTATGTGAGGACACCAGGATAACCATGTATAGATATAACTCCAAAATCTTGGAATGCCCTCTCTGGATTTCCAGTGTTGCATACAGTCTCCCTCATAAATCATCCACTTGCCCAAGGTTAGAGAGCGGCAGGTCTGGCTGAGATGAGGGAGGTCATGGAGCCACCTCCCACACACCAGCATCCTAGTATGGTTTCCTCAAAATAAGTCACCAGCTGTCAGTGGGCTTTTGGGGGTCACTGGTGCAGCGTTAAGAGTCATGAATGCCAGGAATCTGATTCTAAATATATACTAATTACAACAAGTTTTTAAGAGAAACATGTCACTAAAATGATAAAATGGTTTTCTCTTCTTTGCAGATTTATAGGTTTGGTATTTTAAAGTGTACTTTCCAAATGTCCTATAATGAGAAAGTATAGTTTAATATTCAGGAAAATTATGGTTAGTTTTCCTTTTCCATTGAAGAAATAATGTACTTATGTGTATGATTCAGAATTTTACCCTGTGAAGACCGAAGAATGAAAAATGAGGCCACTGGAAATACCTTAGGCTGTTTTCCTTTGTGAAGAATTAAAAGGGAAACTCAGGAGCAGCAGCCCTCTGCCACGTGTTATGAGAGTATGTTAAATCTGACATTGCTTTAAGAAATAGCAGCTGTAGAGAAAATGAAGCAAGGTGGAAAAAACAAACAACTGGGAGGAACTGAAGGAAAATCACAGAGTGGGCTGGAGGAATTGGGAATAACAGGTATATTCTTTATTTAAACTGGGATTTTCCAGGTATTAGTGGTAAAGAAAAGGCTCAAGTACAGCCCATACTTTGCTAACGTTCAAGAATTAAGTGGTATTCACTTTTCCTTATGTTGGATCACATTAGTGTCATAGACTCTGTTATGTTTTTTTATTGCTTTAATCAACTAGTCAGTGGGGGAAGTGGGGATCTGTGGATTTGTTTACTAATGAAGAAATGTATCAGTCAGACATTATTCTGCTGCTGGTAATAAAGACCTCAGAATCAGTGGCTGAAAAGAAATGGACATTTAATTTTCTTTCATGTACAAATTTGAGGTAAGTAGCTTAGGGCCAGTGTGTTAGTTCCATGATGTCATTATAGAGCTATACTCCTCCCAACTCTTCTGCTTTCTTTATGATGAGATGTTTACCCTCATGTTCTCCTTGTAGATGGCGAAGACTAATAATCATGTTTGAATGTCTTCGTTCAAAGTTCTCTCCTGGAAGCCCTACTCAGTGATGACTGCTCACCTTTCATTGGCCAGAACCCTGTACTATGACCATCCTTAGCTGAAAGAGGAGCTGGAAATGCAGTTTTCATTCAGCTACATTGCTCTTTCAATTAAATGAGTTCCATTAGTAAGGAAGGTGAAGTTAGATCCTGAGTGCTTAGGCAGTCTCTGCCATAAAATTTTATTATAAGACACGATGACTTTGAAATGCAGTGTTATACTGTATTATATACAATTTCAAGGGTTGAATTTTTCAAGGGGCATAACAGTCAAGAAAATATAAATAAAGTAGTATAGATTATTCTCTCTTTTTTTTTCTTTTGAGATGAGTGTTTTGCTTTTGTCACCCAGGTTAGAGAGCAGTGGCGTGATCTCGGCTAACTGTAATCTCTGCCTCCTGGGTTCAAGGGATTCTCTTGCCTCAGCCTCTGTAGTAGCTGGGATTGTGGGCACCTACCATCATGCCCAGCTAATTTTTGTCTTTTTTTAGTAGAGGGGGTTTCACCATGTTGGCCAGGCTGGTCTTGAACTCCTGACCTTAGGTGATCCGCTCACCTTGGCCTCCCAAAATGCTGGGATTACAGGTGTGAGCCACTGCACCTGGCTGTAAAGTAGTATAGATTATTGTATTTTAAATTTTTCATATGTAAAAAGACTTTGACCTGTTCTGAGCATGGGTTGTAACTGTTTCAGTAAATGTTGAGATAATTGGTCTCCTTTAAAGGGGCACTTTATATGGTTTGGGTCACCTTTAGGATTTTTACAAGAGCCACATGTAGATACGTAAAATAAAATTAATATTTCCATTTAGTCTTTCCATGTTATTTTTAAAAAATAGAATGCATATCTGTGAGTATATCCTGCGTTTCCTCTATGCCAGTATTTTTTTTTCTATTCTTTTTTTTAATTTTTAATTATTGTCGGGCAGTCAATTAGCTCACCAGCTGAGCTAACTGGCCGCCTGACGATGCCAGTATTTTAGAAACATCTTCTTGACAGGGAGTCTTTTAAGAAAATAGAAAATATAGTTACCAAATTACTGACTTTCCTTGTAGGTATTGGGAGGTAGAGGGAAATTTTTCCCTCCCCAGCTATTCAGGAGGTAGAGGCAGGAAAATAGCTTGAACCCAGAAGGTGAAGGTTGCAGTGAGCCGAGATCGAGATCGTGCCACTGCAGTCCAGCCTGGGACAGAGCAAGACTCCATTAAAAAAAAAAAGTATGTAGTCAGAGTTGACTTTGAAATAATAGAGCCAGCATGGGTTAGAATTTTCGTTCTCATCCTTGAATCCACGCCCTGTAATTATGAGTTATAAGGTCTTGGCAAGTTACCTGTCTTTGCTGCATTCCCCTCATTTATAAAACAGTGTTGATAATAGTTGATAGTAGTGTTTAGCTGGTAGGACAAAATGAGGTGACATAAATAAAACACCTCCTACAGGGCCTGCTCCCTGGTATGTACTGAATCAGTGTTAGCTGCTGCAGGTGACAATACTAAAGCAAAGCAAGACAGCAGTCTGCAGGCCTTAATGAGATAGTTATTTACTAGCTGATTCTGACCAAGAGAATTGTAAAGAATTCTGTTATGTGGTTGCCATTTTAAGTGTCCAACCTGCAGCCCAGCGATTTATACTTTCTGCCATCTGTCAGAGCCATGAAGAATGTTTGTTTAGGAGTCACTGCTTAAGAAAATGCCTCTGCTGTTTTTGAGAAATATACCACTATCTTCTTGTCAGTAACATCCTGCCATGTGTGGTGCCAGGAGAGAATTGGTGTCATGGGATACGACTCAGGAGAGTCTCTCTCTTTTTTTTTTTTTTTTGGAGACAGAGTCTTGCTATGTCACCTAGGCTGGAGTGCAGTCATACAATCTTGGCTTACTGCAACCTCCATCTTCTGGGTTTAAGCAATTCTGGTGCCTCAGTCTCCCAAAGAGCTGGGACTATAGGCATGTGCCACCATGCCCCGCTAATTGTGTTTTTAGTAGAGGCAGGGTTTTGCCATGTTGCCCAGGCTGATCTTGAACTCCTCAGCTCAAGCAGTCTGCCTGCCTTGGCCTCCCAAAGTGCTGGGGTTATAGCATGTGCCACCGCACCTGCCCAGTAGTCTCGTTTTCATGATTTAAAAAATTATCTTGTTGAAATTTAATATCTGATTATATATGTGCAACATATTTACGTTTTAAAGCACAATGATTTTGAGTATTCCGTACTTACCATGCAGTCAGCAGTTACATTACCAACACTGCCTAGGGACCACTATTTTGTAGTCCTTTCCTGCTCTGCCACCCCCATCGCTCTGGGGTGGCCTGAATTTTGTGTTTGATTTCTTGACTTGTAAAAAATAGTTTTCTCATGCATACACGTATTTTAACACAATATGTTTAGTTTGGCTTATTTTTGACCTTATTAAAAATAGTATCTTTATGTACTTTTCTGGGACTTTGATATTTTTCGCCCAACATTTCCCAGTTGATCCATATTATTTTGTAAGCTATTGTAATGTTCATTCATTTTCTTTGCTGTATAATATTCTACTTTGTAAATATACCTCTGTTTTTATTCTGCTGCCAGTGAACATTTTCTTTCTTTTTTAAAAAAATAAATATTGCTGCTGTGAACACATCCCATACATGGTACCTGGTTTACATGCATAAAAGTTTCTTGAAGGTAATTATGTAGGAATAAAAATGCTGGCTCATAGAGTGTTTAACTTTACCAGATACTGTTGAATTGTTTTTCTAAGAGTGGCATATGCTACTGTGCCCAGCTTATAATCATTATTAACACAGCTTTATTGAGCTTCAATTTATATAATACAAAATTCACCCATTTTATGTATATACTTCAGTGATATTTGTGCAGCCGTCACCAGTCTAGTCACAGAACATTTCCATCAGCTTCAAAAGCTTCTTCATGCAGATCCACAGTCCTCAGCACTTAATATTGTTCATCTTATTACTTGATGTCATTCTTGTGCCTGTAAAATATGGGATGTATGTTTGCACCTCTCTGATGAAAAATGTCTTAGAATATTTTTTCATGTCTTTATCAGCCATTTGTATTCCTGCCTTTATGAACTGTTCTCTATTTTTCTATTAGATTGTTTGACTTTTTCTTTATTTGGAATTCTTTATGTATTCTGGATACCAAAACTATGTCAATTATATTTGTTGAATTATTTGCTCCAGTTGTGGCTATTCTTTTCATAATTTTATTTACAGTGTCTTTTAATGAACAAATATTTTAATTTTAATGTAATAGATGTTTACTAATTTATTTAGTTTTTTGTGTTTCTCATTATTCCTGGAACTGATTAGGAACTGTCAGAATCTTGGGTATTCCAGCCTCAGTATTGCTTAACTTACCTTTCAGATTTTCTATCTCATTGTATTTCTGTACTGGACTGTTAATGTCCTAAATATTATCTTCTGGTTAATTAATTTTCTTATTAATACTGGTTAACTGCTTTTCTTATTTAACTCCTTCACTCAGTTTTTAGTTTAATGATGATATATTTCTTTTCTAGGAGTTCACCTCTCTTTTCAGGTTGGACAGGACATTCCAAATAGTTTATTTTTCTTTGCTTATTTTAGCTTCCATTTTTTATTTCTTGAAACATTTCTTATTCCTTGGCTACAGAATAATACAACTGAATATTGGTGGTCCTGCTTGAGGGGCTGGGCTGAACGATTCGTTCATTATTTCTGCTAGCTGTCTGCAGTGTTGGCTTTCCTCCCTGTATGCACGGTGATCTTTGTTTGTATGCTTAGGCCTGATCTTAATTTGTGGAATAATTCCAGATCTAAATGTATGATTCTTTTCTCCCAAGGGGACTGGAGTTATTCTGCCTGGAACCAGGAACTCCATTAACTTCACACTCTCAGGAGTCTAGACTCAAGATGGGAGTCTCAGGCTGTCTGAGGTCTTTTATTTGCCTTGACATTTCCCCCTTTTTCTCTGTCCTTTTTGTACTTATGTTTGCCTTTATCTTTTTATGTGGCACTTTCACTGCAGAATTATTTTGTTTCTTTCAAAACTTGCCCTATGTTGGTTGCTGTTGAGAATTCCAAAACACAAAGTACTGCTGTAAAATTGTAGGTATTTGATGTATAAAAATGCAAAAGGGAAAATAGTTTCATTTTAAAATAAAGATTTAGTGAATGTAAGACATATTTATAGAAAAGCAGTAAAAATGCTATTACGTCAAACATTATAATTAACTATAAGCAAAATGTACTCCATATGGGTCTAATCTTATTCTTATTGTGTAAAGATCCAGGGAAATCCTCAGTCTATTTTAAAGTGTAGACCAGAGCTTTCAATTTAGGTATTGGGAGGCACTATTTTCTTTTATGGAGAAAAGACTGTATACATTATGGTGTGAAATGGATCGAATTTTGAAATCTGTAAAGAACTAGCCCGTTCTATTTTTTTTCTGTGTGTGTGTTATCTTTGAAACTTCAAGGACTTGTTCCAGCCTTTTGAATTTGTGACAGTAGTTTACATTAGCCTAGCTTTAACTTGTCAGCACACTAGTGGAGTGTGGTCGATGGTCTTTTCTTTAAAGATACAGTATTCTAGTCTGGGCCTGGATAAGAGTCCTAAAACAGGATGATATAAGTCAAAGGATATAAATTTTTTTTCCCCTTGACACAGGGTCTCACTCTGTTACCTAGGCTAGAGTGCAGTAGCACCATCATTACTCCCTGCAGCCTTGACTTCATTGGCTCAAACCATTCTCCCACCTCAGCTTTCCTAGTAGCTGGGACTACAGGTACATGCCATGATACCTGGTTATTATTTTTTCTTTTTCGCCGATTTTTTTTTTTTTTTGGGCAAATATAGGGTCCCACTATGTTACCCAGGCTGGTTTTAAACTCCCGGATTCAAGCAATCCTCCCCACTTGGCCTCCCAAAATGCTGGGATTATAGGCATGAGCCACCACTCCTGGCCAAATTTTTCTTTTTTTTGTATTTTTTTAGACAGAGTCTTGTGCTCTCGCCCAGGCTGGAGTGCAGTGGTGCGATCTCTGCTGACTGCAACCTCTGCTTCCAGGATTCAAGCGATTCTCCTGCCTCAGCCTCCTGAGTACGTGGGATTACAGGCATGCACCACCACACCCAGTTAATTTTTTGTACTTTTACTAGAGATGGGGTTTCACTATGTAGCTGGAATTCCTGACCTCGTGATCCACCCACTTCAGCCTCCCGAAGTGCTGGGATTATAGCTGTGAGCCACCGTGCCCGGCCCAAATTTTTCTTGTTAAAAATAGTTAAAAATGATTATTTTTTACCTAAAATTTTTAAGTTTTTTTTTTTTAAATACTGCACAGTAATCTGTTAATTAGAAACACCATGTCTCAATGCTGAAATACAAAAATGAAACCAATACCAGTATTTATGAAGAGATTGTTTACAAAGATCTATGATATCCTGGACAGACAATACATTTGTTGTTGAGGAGACTAACTGCTCTGTTCTAATTTTCTTTTTCTTGTTTTTTTTTTTTTTCTTTCTTGAGACAGGGTCTCACTCTGTCACCCAGGCTGGAGTACAGTGGCACAATTGTGGCCTACTGCAGCCTCGACCTCCCAGGTTAAGGTGCTTTTTCCACCTCAGTCTCCTGAGTCTTTAGGACTACAGGTGCCTGCCACCATACCCAGCTAATTATTGTGTGTTTTGTAGAAATGGGGTTTTGCCATGTTACACTGACTGGTCTTGAACTCCTGAGCTTAAGCGATCTGCCTACCTCAGCCTCCTGAAGTGCTAGGATTACAGGCATGAGCCACCACACCCAGCCTCTGTTCTAATTTTCTTTTCTTTTTTTTTTTTGAGATGTAGTCTCACTCTGTTGCCCAGGCTGGAGTGCAGTGGTGCGATGTTGGCTCACTGCAACTTCTATCTCCTGGGTTGAAGCGATTCTCCTGCCTCAGCATCATACATAGCTGGGACTACAGGCGCCCGCCACCACGCCTAATTTTTGTATTTTTAGTAGAGATGGGGTTTCATCATGTTGGCCAGGCTGGTCTCAAACTCCTGACCTTGTGATCTGCCTGCCTTGGCCTTCCAAAGTGTTGGGATTATAGGCATGAGCCACTGTGCTTGGCCCTCTCTTCTAATTTTCAAACCAGGAGTCCTGTAAGTCACTGACTGGGCACCTTGCTTTCATCTGTAGAATGAGATGGTGTTTTGCTTTTGTTTTCCTAGCGTGGGGGTTATCCCACCACTTGTTTCTTTCCAATTATTCTATGTGAGTTGGTGGTGCATGCCAGATTGTTAGACGTGTCCCAACCCTACAGTTAACAAGCTTTGAGAGAGGCAATTTAAATGGGTGATAGCTATATCAGCCCTTTGAAAGACCGAGAGCACATCTAAGTGTAACTTGGTGATGGCATTTTCGTGGTGGAAGAAAGACTATAGTCCTGTCCATTTGTATATTCTTTTTGATGACTTCATTTGAGTTACGGGATAGACCTGGAAACTTGAGAATCTTTAACAGGTCCTTTCAGTATTTTCTCAGATCCTTACAGAATCTAGGTGGTGGATCTTCTTTTTTTTAATAATTGGATTTTCTAATGTAGTGGTATTTCCCCCTATGAATTCTTGCATTTCAGAAATTTTTTTTGGTCATTATTGGTCCTGTTTGGAGTTGGGTGTGTGGCAGTAAAACTCAGGAGAAAGATGGGGGTTCTTAGTTTTGTTTGGAAATCAGCCCATGAGGATAATATTGAAGGAGCTGAGGGTGACAGCAGGAAATGGGAAGGATGTTGTTGAGGATGGAATATAGACTGATAATGGTGAAGATATGGAAAGACTTAGTGAGAGAGACACAGGTGAGTGATTTGGACCTAATTTTGGGCAACAATGTCCATATAGACTTTTCCTCTTCTATTATATGGAAAGTACCATAAAAATATGATTAATAGGCTGGGCGCAGTGGCTCACGCCTGTAATCCCAGTACTTTGGGAGGCCGAGGCGGGCGGATCACAATGTCAGAAGTTCGAGACCAGCCTGGCCAAGATGGTAAAACCCTGACTGTACTAAAAACACAAAAAAATTAGCCTGGTGTGGTGGCACGTGCCTTTAGTCCCAGCTACTCGGGTGGCTGAGGCAGAAGAATCACCTGAACCCAGGAGGTGGAGGTTGCAGTGAACCAAGATCGTGCCACTGTACTCCAACTTGGGGGACAGAGTGAGACACCGTCTCAAAAAAATAAATTAAAAAAAAGATTAATAGGCCAGGCTTGGTGGCTCACACCTGTAATCTCAGCACTTTGGGAGGCTGAGGCAGGTGGATCACAAGGTCAGAGTTCGAGACCAGCTTGCCCAACATGGTGAAACCCTGTCTCTACTAAAAATACAAAAATTAGCCGAGTGTGATGGTGCACGCCTGTAATCCCAGCTGCTGGGGAGGCTGAGGCAAGAGAATGGCTTGAACCCAGGAGACAGAGGTTGCAGTGAGCCGAGATCCTGCCACTGCACTCCAGCCTGGGTAACAGAGCAAGACTCCATCCCCCAAAAATAGAAAAAGATTAGTAATAATTGTGTGTGTCAGTTTTATCAATTTTTCTGTAGCCAACTATGCTTTTATATAAAGCAAATGAAAAAGCAGCCCCTAAAATACGTCAGAGTGAAGAAAATCTTCACTGTTTTGTGTGTTCAGTTGAAAGTGTTTCGGTAGTCATCCAGGGCTGCTTTCACAGTCTCAGTGTTGATATTGTAGCAATTTCTCAGGTTTATGGGCAAGTGACTGTAGCTATTCCACTTGGTGGACAAAGCAAAATGCATGAGCAGGCCATCTTTGGTGCAGCTCACAGAATTATCACCTGTGCCTGGCAAGTGACTAAGTTCTAGCAGAGCCTCCCTGCCATTCTGCTGCCTCACAGAGACTCCTCTTAAGAAGTTACACCGTTTTGTTCAGGGCTGTGCTAGATCCCACTTATTCTGGAGTTGGTTGTTCAGATTTCATAATTGCCCAGCCTTTGCATTTTGCCATTTTACTTTGTTTTTCTTTGGCCATGTGGGTATTGGTGATGGAACAGAGAGGTAAAACATGCACCTAGAATGAATTCTTGTTGGGTTCCTGCCAACTTGTACAATCTCACTCCAGGTACAAAACATGTTTATGGAGTGACTACTACAGCTATTTACTGTTGAATAAATACATGATTCATTAAGGTAGTTCACTCTGTCCCAAGCTCACAAACACTAACTTGATATTTATAGTCTGTCTCCAAAACTCCTCCTTCCTTTATCTTTTAAAAATTACTGTAATAAGTATGGACTCTTAAATGCCTGCTGTATGTTTTTGCAGATTTGGCCACAGATTTATTTTCTTTTATTTACTTTTTTTTTTTTGGGGATGGAATCTTACTCTGTCACCCAGGCTAGAGTGCAGTGGTACATGACCTCGGCTCACTGCAACCTCTGCCTCCCAGGTTTAAGTGATTCTCCTTGTCTCAGCTTCGTGAATAGCTGGGATTACAGGCCTGTGCCACCACGCCTGGCTAATTTTTTTTTTTTTTTTTTTTTTTTTTAGTTTTTAGTAGACATGAAGTTTCACGATGTTTACCAGGGTAGTCTAGAACTGACCCCAAGTGATCCGCCTGCCTTGGCCCCCCAAAGTGTTGGGATTACAGATGTGAGCTCCTGCGCCCGGCCTGATCCACATGTTTTTTATTTTTTTTCCATTTGTTAAATAATGTGTTTAATATTGTAAAGAAAATAGATGTTTAATCCATATGGCCATAAATAAAATACCTATATATTTATAGACATACAAGATGTATTTTTTTCTTAGTATCATAAGATCTCACTAACCAAGAAAACAAATCTGAATTAGGGAAAAGATACAATTACAGAACTCCTATTTTATTACCTACACATCAGCTTTTTTTTTTTTCTTTTAATTTATTGCATTTTAGGTTTTGGGGTACATGTGAAGAACATGCAAGATTGTTGCATACGTACACACATGGCAGTGTGGTTTGCTGCCTTCCTCCCCATCACCTATATCTGGCATTTATCCCCATGTTAACATGTTTTCAAAAGTTGGTTAATGTCACATAAAATTGGAATTTTAGGCTTAAAAAATCAGAAAATCTGGCAGCATTCCCAGTGACTAATGGCTGTCTCCTTTAGACAGGATGGTAGATTGTCTCTAAGTACACATCACCCCCCACACCCACCTTTTTTGACATACAACTGGCTGCTTGCACTAATTGCCATTACCTGCTTGGCTCTTTGGGCACTGAGATTGTAATTCCTGTTTTATTACTCAGCTCTCCACTTCCTGCTGTGCTCTTATGCAATTTGTGTTTTTTTTTCTTTTTTCTGAGATAGAGTCTTGCTCTGTTGCCCAGGCTGGAGATTGTAGTGGTGCAGAGTCTCACTTTGTTGCCCAGGCTGGAGTGTAGTGGAGCAGTCTTGGCTTACTGTAACTTTTGCCTTCTGGGTTCAAGTGATTTTCATGTCTCAGCCTCCCAAGTAGCCAAGATTATAGGCGCATGCCACCATGCCTGGCTAATTTTTTTTTTATTTTTTGAGACAGAGGTTCATGTTGCTCAGGCTGGAGGGCAGTAGCGTGATCTCAGCTCACTGCAACCCCTGCCTTCTGGGTTCAAGTGTTTCTCTTGCCTCAGACTCCAAAGTAGCTGGGATTACAGGCGCACACCACCATACCTGACTAATTTTTGTATGTTTAGTACAGATGGGGTTTCTCCATGTTGGCCAGGCTGGTCTTGAACTCCTGACCTCATAATCTGCCCACTTTGGCCTCCCAAAGTGCTGGGATTACAGGTGTGAGCCACTATGCCCGGCCTAATTTTTATATTTTTATAGAGATGGAGTTTTACCATGTTGGCCAGGATAGTATTGAACTCCCGACCTCAGGTGATCCTCCTGTCTCTGCCTCCCAAAATGCTGGGATTACAGGTGTGAGCCATCATGCCTGGCCTCCTGCTGTGCTCTTTGGAACAGGATGCTGACAGCCTTCTTTGAGGTGGAATGGGCTATGAGTCTGTGGAGATGCCACTGAAAAACCTATGGTCTGAAGCCTCTCCCCATCTTTTAAAATGAAAAATTTAGTTAAGCAATTTTTCAACATATTTTCACATGTGTTTTGCAATAGTGTCTTATAAGGTAGCCACATTTCGATTTATGTACTATTTGGAAGCCTTAGGGCTTTCTCTCCTTCTGCTAGGAGGGATGTCTTTTCTTGAAAATAGTTTCAGTGAAAGATTGGACTTTTCCTGTGGTCCTTTAGAGGTGGTCACAGTCCTCTCATGGCCCAGTTTGCAGTGTTGAACCCTGGGCACAGCTCTGCCATGAAAGGTCATTGTGAAACCATCAGATCCTATAATTGGTGAATGGTGGAGCCAGCATTTGGATGGAGAACTTTTGATTCCAGTGTAGCATTGTGTTATTTTGATACTGGGTTACTCTTTCAGATTGAAATTCTTCATTCCATTTTACTGTTTGCTGAGTGACTGCAGCAGTGACATGATTTTCAAAAGTTCATTAATTGTTGATTTTTTGTCTTAAAAAAACCTTTTTGTAGTATTTGATGGACATGGCCATCTTTTTCTTTTTGAGATGTCTCACTCTGTTGCCTAGGCTGAAGTGCAGTGGCACAATCATGGCTCACTGCAACCTTCACGTCCTGGGCTCAAGCTGTCTTCCTTCCTCAGCCTCCTGAGTAGCTGGGACCTCTCTGGCATGTGCCACAACACTGGCTGTTTTTTAAAATTTTTGGTAGAGATGAGGTCTCTCTCTGTGTTGCCAGGATGGTCTCAAACTCCTGGTCCCAAGTGATCTTCCTGCCTCACCCTCCCAAAGTGCCGGTATTACAGGCATCGTTTTTATGTACTTTAGAAAAAGCTTATTCTCTGTTTTTCAGTACATTTTATAGTTTTATAAAGTTTGACTGAGTCTTCTCTTTTGTCTTCCTAGTTTTAATCCTTTAGACTTTCTTCATTTACAAATATCTTTTGTTGTTTTAATTGCTTCAAGTTTACACTGTCTCTTTTTATTTTTAGGTGACGTAATCAGATTACATATGTGTATTTTGATAATAAGTGTGACCATACTCCAGCCACCCCCTCACACACTCTGGGTTCTGAAATGCATCTCTGATGTGGTCACAGTGATTTTTTGTTTTACTGACTTACATTTGCACTACAGTGTTTAAGGAACTGCCTACCATAATGCTTCCTTGAATATGCTGTCCCACAAGTACTGTTTTATGTGATGTAAATACGTTAAGTAAACAATCTTCCATGGTCAAATGATTTTTGGGAAATGCAGAGTTCAGCAAAGTTAAACAGATTTCCTTCTGGGTGCCTTTGGGGGTACCTGTTAGCACTGTGACTGTCTAAGAGCCATAGTAAAAGGGGCCAAAGTTTTTTGAGCACGGCATCTGCTAGGACTGATATTTCTTTTTTTTTCTTTCTTTCTTTTTTTTTTTTTTTTTGATGGAGTCTGGCTTTGTCGCCCAGTCTAGAGTGCAGTGGCGGGATCTCGGCTCACCATAACCTCCTCCTCCCGGGTTCAAGTGATTCTCCTGCCTCAGCCTCCTGAGTAGCTGGGATTACAGGCACCCGCTACCATGCCCAGATAATTTTTGTATTCGTAGTAGAGATGGGGTTTCACCATGTTGGTCAGGCTGGTCTCAAACTCCTGACCTCGTGATCTGCCTGCTGTGGCCTCCCAAAGTGCTGGGATTACAGGCGTGAGTCACTGCGCCCGGCCTAGGACTGATATTTCTAATATTGCATTGGAAATATTTTGGAAGAAATTGAACTACTATGATTTTCACATTATTTCTTTGTATAGGTAGAAATGGCTCATTATTTCTCAAGGTTTCTAACATGGCATGTTGCTGCATTGTTCCATTCAGTTTTGCAGAGACTAAGTGTGGAGAGAGTTCAGGATGTCCTGGTTGAGACATTGAAGACTTAGGAATGCATTGATTGATTGATTGGTTGACTGAGACAGGGTCTTGCTCTGTCACCCAGGCAGGAGTGCAGTGGCTCACTCCAGCCTTGACCTCCTGGGCTCATTTGATTCTCCCATCTCAGCCTTCCATGTAGCTGGGATTACAGGTGCGAGGCACCACACCTGGCTGATTTTTAAATTTTTTTGTAGAGACATGGTCTCACTATGTTGCACAGGTTGGTCTTGAATTCCTGGCCTCAAGTGATTCTCCTACCTTGACCTCCCAAAGTGTTGGGATTACGAGCCTGAGCCACTGTGCCTTGCCTAGGAGTGCTTTTAAGCCGCTGTCTGATTCCTGATAGGAGGAAGATACTATCACTGATTAAAGGGAATATCCCTGACAAAGTTTTCAGTTATACCTATGTGTTCAAATCATGGTCCAGTTGTGAGTTATTTCAGAGAATAGTTGCAGGGTACGTAGAGGAATGGGGCAGGACAGGCTCCATCTGGGTAATTGATGTGAAAGGAGAAAGGGGCCTGGGACACATGGACTCCCAGGCCTAGGACTCCATTCAGTCCACTGGAGGTCAGGTGAGTTATGAATATTGTTCATGTGCCTGCTGAACACGTGTGGGAGAGTTGTATTTGAGGGAGACAGAATCTAGGAGGAGACTTTTGTCTGCAAACTTGGGCTGGTATGCAGAGCTTTTGCTGAAACCTGATGGAGTTAAGCTTTGAACAGTTCGGCAGATTCTAACTTGTCATTGTGGGGCTTGTGTGTAGCTGGGGTTTGGAGACTGTTTTTACATGAAATCATTCCTGTCGCCGGCTCTCAAGTGAAGCAGTCTTCAGTATAAGCCTTGCTGGTATTTGTGTTCAGTGACTGTGCCCCTGGTGGGAAGAATGTAGCAGCTTCACATGTTTGCCACTCCTGAACCTCAGATCTTTGTTGACAATGATGCTGAGAGATGAGGATGATATGTTATATTTTAAAAGGATTAGAACTAGAAGCATAAACCTTTAAAAAGGAAGGTCTAGGAGTCAGATAGATTTAGGTTAATCATTACCACCTACTTCTAGCTAGGATTATTTTTTATTTATTTGTTCATTTGGGAATAACATTACCTATTTTATAGGATTGTTTAGAATAAATATGGCATGTAAGTGTATATAGTGTAATGAGGTAGTATGTGGTGTAACACTTCACCCTTCATAACTAGGTGCATTTTTGGTCTAAGTATATGAGACAGACCTGGTACTCTTCATAAAGGCCTTTATGGAGGCTGTTTTTGGAGTCAGCTAGCCAGTTTAATAGTAGAGAACAAGAATTGCAGAAATTATTTTGAAGCAATGAGATTTATCTCTCTCTGTTGGTTATTCTTAATATTTGCACAACTGTTTAATTGAAATTATATGACTTTTTATTTTAACAAAAGAAATTACTTTTCAGCATTATGGCAGCCTTGCCTTGCTGAGAAGAAACTGCTGCAAATATGTTATTTGCCCATTAAAGGCAAGAACTTCAGTAGTGAATTTACACACATTTTGTTAAATATTACTTCTTACACGCTTGACTTGATTTTGGGAGGCTTTCCAGTAAGATTTGTTAGAGAGTAGTGGTGATATTTATTACATCAGTTGTAAGAATTAAGTTTTATTTTATAAACGTTAGTTTTCATTAGCTTATTTAGTGCTCTGAGCAACTCTAAGAGGGTGCAAGAACCTTTGTGTTTTCATGAAGAAAGACCTGAAGCTCAGAAAAGCTCCATGATTTTCTCCTCAGTGACCCACAGAACTGGGTTTATGATCTAGGTCTTTTTGGCCAGCACAATTTGATCTCTACTCTCTTCCCCTTATACCATGGGTCTAGGACGTCAAAGGATTCAACCTTGGTTATTTTTAAAAGATAGTGTCAGTCAGAAATAAAACTTAGATGTCTCCATATGTAGGAATTTTAGAGAAATAGTTTGTGTCTAAATTTGCAAGCTCATTCAGTTTAAAAATGGTTCCTATAATATGGTGCTCATTTATTACTTCAGATTCATTGCTTCAGTAATGACTTTTAAATAGGACTCTATTATTAGAGTGATTGGACTGAAGTCTGATTGGACTAGAGTTAAGAGATTGCATCACTATAAATAGAGTGAGATAAAATATTTTACATAATGTAATTGAACTTTTATGAGGTCTCAAAAGTTGGAACCTACAATCTTCTCTAAAAGGATACTTTGACCAGTTTCCAGATAACAGACTTCTCAGCGCACGGCTTAAGTTGTAGATAGAGTGGCTGCTTAAGAGAGTTTGGGAATTTAATTATGTCCTTCAGCATGTTCAAATATGTTACCTGAGTCAGAGTTTCATTAGCTGCTTCATCAATACTTTTTTAACCCAAACACTTTGGAAAGTGAGATTAGCAAACTGATTAGAAAATCATTTAAAGACCAAAATGAGAACAGAGCAACTCTAAAAACTTTTAGTGTGTAAAGGAAATGTTAGAGGTTGTGTGTGAAGCCATTGATACAGTTATTGGAGAGGACGGTTTTGGTAGACATAGATGAATTTAATACCCTTCTTTTATTTTTCATTTTTAAAATAGACATGGGGTCTTGCCATGTTGCCCAGGCTGTTCTTGAACTCCTGGGCTCAAGTGATCTGCCTGCCTCAGCCTCTCAAAGTGCTGGGATTACAGGCCTGAGCCACTGCCCCCAGCCAGTGCCTTTCTTTAATAGTGCCATGAAAAGGTTGGAATGGCTTTAAAGGCATTTCAGTTTCCCTGTGGTTACATCGTAATGTGACTAATTTCTGATATTTAGAATTTGGTTATGATAAACATAAATGGGAAAAATTTGTAGTTTGTAAAAATTTCTAAGTAGTTTTGATCTGTAGTGCATTAATAAGTGATTGGTGGCCAGGTGTAGTGGCTCACCTGTGTAATCCCAGCACTTTGGGAGGCCAAGGCGGACGGATCACTTGAGGCCAGGAGTTCGCCAGGCAACATGGTGAAAATCCCATCTCTACTAAGAATACAAAACATTAGCTGGGTGCAGTGGCCTGCACCTGTAGTTCCAGCTGTGTGGGAGGCTGAGGCATGAGAATTGCTTGAACCTGGGAGGCAGAGGTTGCAGTGAGCCGAGATTGCACACTACTCTCCAGCCTGGGTAATAGAGTGAGACTCTGTCTCAAGGAAAACAGCAAAAAATAGATTATTAAGTTCTAATAAAACCAGAATCTTTTCCTATCACCTTAACTCTTATAGTGGTGACTCTAACGTTCCCTCGCTCTGCCATCACCATCTGTATTAGGTTACTGTTATAAAACTACATTATTCTAGCATTTTTACCAAAGTTTGGATAGATAAATAATTTTAGTAGCCATTATGTGTTTACATTTTTCCGTTAACATAAGAGATTAATATTTAGTTGAAGGACCAGTGGAAGCACAGTGATCGGTGGATACTGCCAAGAGTTTTTCCAGTAATTAGAGTGGAATTTTAAAGAAACAATGTATTACAGGCTAAGATTGAATGGATAGGGATGGGGAAGGGATAAAAGATGATATATTTTGCTATTGCTTTCTTGATGTGATATGTGGTGGTGAATATTGTCTCTAATGTGCAAAAAAAATCCCAAGAAAACCTGTCTCAAAACCCCCAAAACAAAAAGGTGTGCCAAAGAGGGAAAGCACATACTAGATCATCTGCTTTGAATGAATAATTTTTTGCTGACAGCCAAGTGGGGAGTGGAGCTGTAACTTTTGTTTCCATTTGGCATCAGGAAGCAATTTGGTATAATCAAACAGTTATATAATAATAACAGATATATGCATGTGGCTCTTGAATAAGAATTGTTTTATTTTTCAGTTTTCAGTGAATTAGAACATACAGCTAATAATTTAGGTGGATAGTGGTTTGATTAGTAAATGCTATCTTTCATGGTTTAGTAAGATTTGAGATTTGATTTCTCTGTCTTTTTTTTCTTTCTCATTCCAGGGTGTGGATGAATGGAACATAGCTCGCCTGAATACAGTCTTGGATGTGGTTGAAGAAGAGTGTGGCATTTCTATTGAGGGTGTAAATACCCCATATCTCTATTTTGGCATGTGGAAGACCACATTTGCATGGCACACCGAGGACATGGACCTCTATAGCATTAATTATCTCCACTTTGGAGAGCCCAAGTCTTGGCAAGTTACTTGTTTAATATTCATTTGCTTTGGAGTTTTGAAATTTGGCCATCAGGCTCATATTGAAGAGGATTTTGTTCTTTGATTTGGTGGATTCAGATTTATGTGAGCTGTAAGGAAGTTTTTGACTGTAATAATTAATTGTCTTCTATTCTGTCCAGGATTGTGCTTGGAAGCCATAAACCTTACGGTGACTTGCACAATCATGTACTGTATAACTATGTTTAGATCAGTGATGGACCACATGTACAGTGGTCATCCTGAGTTTATAATGCAATTGAAAAATTCCTTTTCCATGTTTAGATATGCTTAGCTACATACTTTGTAGTTAAATACTTAGTGTTAAAATTGCCTATAATATTTAGTACAGTACAGGTTTGTAGCCTAGAAGCAATAAGCTGTGCCATATAGCATAGGTTTGTAGTAGACTCCGCCATCTAGATTTGTGTGAGTCCTCCATGATGTTCACACAATGACGAAATTGCCTAACGACGTATTTCTCAGAAAGTATCTCTGTTATTAAGTGATGCATGACTGTATATGTAAAGTTGTCTGCAGACCATTTTGTGGACCATGAATTGATAGATATTTTAGGATCCAAGAATTTGTTAGGCATCTTTACTTCTTTGAGTATTTGTTGGGTGGTATGTGGGAGGTAGTTAGGAAGAGTTGACTTCCTGGATGTAGTTTCAAACAGTCTTAATGATCTTCTGGTTCTTCCTCCTCTAATTATTTTTTTTTAATTATTTTGTTTTATTTTACTGTTTTTGAGACAGTCTCGCTCTGTCGCCCAGGCTCTAGTGCAGTAGCGTGATATCGGCTCCCAGCAACCTCTGCCTCTCAGGTTCAAGCAGTTCTCCTGCCTCAGCCTCCTGAGTAGTTGTGACTACAGGCGCCTGTTACCACGTCTGGCTAATTTTTTTGTATTTTAGTAGAGATGGGGTTTCACTGTGTTGCCCAGGCTGGTCTCGATCTCCTCAGCTCAGGCAATCCACCCACCTCGGCCTCCCAAAGTGGTAGGATTACAGGTATGAGCCACCATGCCCAGCCAATTATTTTTATTTTTTATTTTTATTTATTTCTTCGAGACAGGGTCTAACTCTGTTGCCCAGGCTGGAGTGCAGTGGTGCGATCTTGGCTCACTGCACCCTTCACCTCCTGGATTCAAGTTATTCTCCTGCTTCAGCCTTCTGAGTAGCCAGGACTATAGGTGCATGCCACCATGCCCAGCTAATTTTTGTCTATTTAGTAGAGATAGGCTTTCACCATATTGGCCAGGTTGGTTTCTAATGCCTGACCTCAGGTGATCTGCCCGCTTCAGCCTCCCAAAGTGCTGGGATTACAGACGTGAGCCACCACACCCAGCCCTCCTCTAATTAAATGAGAATTTCCATTTAGTGTGGTAAGGGATGAATCAGGAGGCCAGTTAGCACTCCTTGGATGATGGGTATTGGGAAAAAATGAGAATGTTAATGCTAGTACATGTTTTAAACTTGCTGTTTCCTGTATTTGTGAACCTCTTCCTCATCTTCCTGGGCAATAATTTTAAGATACGTCTCTGTAAAGTGCATCATGTGGTACATTGGCTTCTCATTTGTAATTACTAGTCTGTCAGTCACCCTAGTATCATTTGTGCTAGGTCAGTTTTGTATTTCAATTTGTTTTCATTGTTTTTAGCCTTAAGAGAGTTTAAATATCAGTTATATTTTCTCTAATACATGTACATGTAGGATAACACACAGAAGTATATGAAGTATATACTTGACAACCCGGGAAATATGATGTTATGATGGTTGTGAATATTAGAAGATACTTTTCAGGTGCTTGTGCCAGCCCAGTAGCTCTCCAGTTGAAAGATAATGGCCTCTTTCAACTTCTTCTGTTGATTAGGCGTTGAAATACAATGTATGATATCTGTCTCCATCTTGCCATTATGTCCCCTGAGGTTTAATCATTTGGTGAATTGGGAAGTTGTAAGCTTTCTCCACAAAATATAAATATAGCAAAGTTCCTAATTATATAAAAAGACATTTAATGAGAAACAAAGTTTTAGTTGGGAGGTCAAAGATTCTAGGGCATATGAGAGAAATCCAGGCAGTTTCTGATTTGCTGTGGAGTTTTGTGATCTATAAAAGTTTGTGGGAAGATATTAAACTTATTTAAAAGATGCTTCACTTGCATATTTCATTTGATCAATTCTTAGCTGTCTTTTTTTAAAATTATTTTTTATTTTTATTATTTATTTATATATTTTTTAAAGACAGGGTTTCACCATGTTGGTTAGGCTGGTGTTGAACTCCCGACCCCAGGTGATCTGCCCGCCTTGGCCTCCAAAGTGCTTGGATTACAGGTGTGAGCCACCATGCCTGGCTATTATTTTTTTTAAAGATGGGGTTTCACCATGTTGGTCAGGCTGGTCTTGAACTCCCGACCTTAGGTGATCCACCTGCCTTGGCCTCCAAAGTGTTTGGATTACAGGGGTGAGCCACCACACCCGGCCTCAATTTTTAGCTGTCTTAATGGAATAAATTCAACTTTTTTTTCTTTTTCTTTCATTCTTTTTTTCTTTAAGACAGAACCTTGCTCTGTTGCCCAGGCTGGAGTGCAGTGGTGCAATCTCAGTTGTAACCTCCGCCTCCTGGATAAGTGATTCTCTTGCCTCAGCCTCCCAAGTAGCTGGGATGACAGGCATGTGCCACCATGCCCGGCAGATTTTTGTATTTTTAGTAGAGATGAGGTTTCACCGTGTTGGCCAGGGTGGTCTCAAACTCTTGACCTCAGGTGATCCACCTGCCTTGGCCTCCCAAACTGCTGGGATTATAGGCATGAGCCCGGCCAAATTAAACTTTTTAAAAGGTGGTCTAGGACTCACACAGGCTCCAGTGACAAGAGAGTGTGATGGGAGTATTCATTACTGAGATGTTGATTACTTTTTGTGAGATGGAGTCTCACTGTGTTGTCCAGGATGGTGCTGACCTACTGGGCTCAAGTGATCCTTCTGCCTCAACCTCCCAAAGTGCTGGGGTTACAAGCGTGAGCCACTACACCCAGCACTCAGGTGTTATTTGTGGGCCTGTTGTGAGCACACGCTTAAGGATACAGGGATCTCTGTCGTGTTTGTACAGCATGACCGTAAAGTTTGTTGGAATGTGATCTTTTAGTTCTCTCAGAACTTAGCTTGGAGAGACTAGGAGAAATATTTTCAGCAATGAGTAGGCTCCTGGACAATTTCTTAGCTGCTTTCTTACCTTGATGCTCTTTCTGACATTCACTTAAAGTGTGGATAAAATTAAATGAAATGGGTGAATTCAACATGTTAGTAAAATCTAGTATATATGCAACTATATACTCTGTCTTGCTTAAGATATCTGAAAAGTTAGTAGCAGAACTTTTCTGGAGATTTGTTAGAAATTAATGAATGAGAATGCCTGGGATGTTAATTTGAGTTTTCACTATCAGGAAAGCTTAAATGAAGTGTCTGCTTTCTGATTAAGAAAGATGGCTGTCTTTTCTTCTCCTGGGAACAGGTTGATGTTTCTCCTAATGATCACTTTGGGAAGAATATTCTGGTCAGGGCTAAGATGGATTCTGCTGTCTTATATCTTTGGGAAAGAACAATGTTCATGAGTGAGAATAATTATGTCCATTTCCAAAGTATTTCTTTCTTGCAGCATGTATATGTTCAATAGTTAATTACTCTATTAGTTATTAAGTATACAGCCTCCATTATACACATTAAGAGTAGATTTATACCATCACTATTAATCTTGGCCACTGTTTATAATGATAAAATAATAAAATGCAGCAGTGAATTACAATGCTGATTCTACCTACCATTTTCTAAGATAACTACTATAGGAAGAGGGTGTTATAAATGGCCCTACAGATATTTCCTAGTAGATGTATGAAATATTATATTTCCTCAGCATAAATAATTTTGAGGTAAACTTTGTCATTATTAAAATTCATTTTAGTAATTCTTATATTTGAGGTGAGCTTTGAAAGGTGTTAGAAGCAACACAAATTCATGTAGTATTGGGAGGTAGACAGTGTGGCAGAGCTTAGGACTCCTGGGCCCAATAATCAGGGCTCTAGTCTTTATTCTGTACTAGCGCATGTGGCTTTGGACAAATAACTCTACTTGTGTGGATTCCAGTTCCATCATTCCCCCAAGTCACAAGGTTAGCCAGAATGACCTCCTGTGATTCTGTGACTCATGATCTGAGTCACAGGAATATTTTTATTGAGTTGACAAGACAAGAGGACGAAGGGCTGTAAGGTTCTGTATGCACGTGTGTGTGTGTGTGTGTGTGTGTGTGTCTGTGTGTGTGTGTGCGTGTGTGTGTGTGTGTGCGCACCAGCATCCTCTTCTGACTGTCCTCTCTTTGGTGAGCTATATGTCCCCTTCAGTCAGGGATGGCTGCCTTTACTTTTCTCTAGGGGGTGGCCTCTCCAGTGTTTGAAATATTTGTCACATATTGTTTTCTCTTCCTTCTCTCTGGCCTTATAGGTTAGCATTTAAAGTCTGCTTCTTCTTGAATTCTGCCCCCAGGAGCCAAGCTCTGGATGGGATTATTGCAAAGACTGCTTATGATTCCCTCCTTGCTTGTGGGTCCATGCTGCTCTCATCTGTCCATGTATCACTTAGGTTTTGCCTAAAGACTCTGGACCATGTGCTGCCCCTACTTTAGACATTGTTTTTGCATCTTACAACAGTTGTGGCCACTCCTTCCCCCATTTCCCTCATTCTCCCAATTCCTTTCTCCTCGACCATCCTCCTGCTTGCCTGTGTGTGCCTTGAAGTTAGGGTCCATGTTTTTTTTTTTTTTTTTTTTTTGCCTTTGAATTATCAGCACTTAACACAAAGGGCCTGGCTATATGACTGATGTCCTGTAAAGAATTCTTGTATTGAATCAAGGAGAGTGTTAAATTATTTTGGATCAATCTGTTTAAGGGCAGGCAAGGAAACATTTAAGAACATTGAAAAAAACAGATTCTTGTCTAGGCCAGGTGCGGTTGCTCATGTCTATAATCTCAGCACTTTGGGAGGCCAGGGTAGGCGGATCACTTGAGCCCATCCGTTCAAGACCAGCCTAGGCAACAAAGCAAAACTGTTTCTACAAAAAAATACAAAAATTAGCCAGTCATAGTGGCTCATGCCTGTAGCCCCAGCTGCTCGAGAGGCTGAAGTGAGAGGATCACCTAAGCCCAAGGAGGTCAAGGCTACAGTGAGCCGAGGTGGTGTCACAGCATTCCAGCCTGGACAACAGAGTGAGACCCTGCCTCAAAAAAAAAAAAAAGTCTAAAATGTAACTATTAAGGATACTAAATTTCCTGAGTTGCTATATATAGATTATACAGCTCCAGGTGGAAGGTCTGAGACATACATTTCTAGCCACCCTGTGTACTAGGTTTGCGGAGTAAGTGTTCATGAGCACAGACAGGTTTGTACTGAAGAGACTTCAAAGCTGCTGGTGATTTATTTGAACATTTCTGGCTTGCAAGTTTAAGGGAAAAAGGATCCTTAGAGTAAGCAGATAGAAAACTGCTTTGACAGTCAGTGGTAAAATATTATTTTCTTGGAATGAATATTGACTTTGGAGCCAGAAGTCCTGTTTTAAAATCCCAATCTGTCACTTACTGGGAATGACTTAGGGCAAATCACTACACTCTTTTCATCATGAGTTTCTTTCACTGCCAAATGGAGGCATGATTTATTCTCTGTCTACTTAAAGGATATCTAGGAGAGTCCAAGTATATACTATGTATAAAAGTGCTTTGTAAACTATAAAGTATTATACAAATATTCATAATTATTATTTTTATAACTTTATGAAAATAGTTTTTTTTTTAGCCATAGTCGTTACTTAAAGTCTGAACTTGCCATAATGTATGTATTTATAATAGAATAGGAGTTTCAGTGATAGAAGAAAAATGTGATTTTCCCTTCCAAGCCTCTTGTGTGAGTGGCTAACTGCTGGAGGAAACAAAATTCAGATGGTACCTTGAGTCTTTCTTTTCCAGACTGGGTACAAACAAAATGAATAAGAAACTTCCAGATTTACTCTGTAGAGAATGAGGGAGATGAGGTGTAAGAGGATTTGTTTTAAACTGTGAAAATGTCTAAAGTCATGAAAGGTTTTCCTGAAGGTTTTTAGAAAATTAAGGATGGGCTGTAGCATTTTGGTTGTGGTTAAATTTTATTCAATAAACTGAGATTTTATTAAAATACTGTGTAGCAGTTAAGAAGTATCCAGTTATTCAGGATAGGTACACATTAGTTCAATGCTTTTTCATTAGATCATTTTGATTAGTGCTGTGTAGTATTTACGAGCACAGGTTTTTATGTTAGTCTTGAGTTTTGCATTCTGGCATTACTCTTTACTGAGCATGTGACCTTGGGCAATTATTAAATTACCTCCTTGCCTCAGTTTCCTCTCCTAAAATACTCAGATGGTTTTGGCACCCATCTCCTAAGGCAGTTGTGTGGATTAAATAACATACTATGTACAACGCACATATCACAGCTGGAGATGTAACACAGTGCTTAATAGGTGCTAACATTTCATACATTCATTTAGCAAATATATATTGCATGTATACATGACATGAAGTGTTTTGAACATGAACTTCATAAATTTGTATTAATAAGTGTTCTTGGTTATAAATGACAGCCAGGTGCAGTGGTTCATGCAGTGGGAGGCCGAGGTGGGCGGATCATGAGGTCAGGAGTTCGAGACCAGCCTGGTGAACGTAGTGAAACCCCATACAATAATTAGCCAGGCATGGTGGCACCTGCCTGTAGTCCCAGTTACTTAGGAGGCTGAGGCAGGAGAATCACTTGAATTCAGGAGGCGGAGGTTGTGGTGAGCTGAGATCATGTCACTATACTCCAGCCTGGGCAACAGAGTGAGACTCTGTCTTAAAAAAAAAAAAATTACTGTGTTAGTAGTTAACAAATTATTTTACCTAGCTTTATCTTTTTTTAGTATCTCTTTTTTTTTTGTTTTCATGCACTGCTTAATCTCACTGTTTAGATTGGATTTTGTTGAAAATGCATGCTATTTAATATTTGTTTGGGAAAAATTGTTATTTGACTATAGTATATCAGAAAGTGGCTTTTTTCATGGTTGCATTTCTAGAGCTAGGATTACAAATAGATTTAAACACGTTATGATGTGACTCCAAATGTATTCATTTTTTGTAAGCTTGCTTTTTAGTTAGCAGGATTTGAGCGAGGTTGTAAAATGTGTTGTCTTTGGTGACTCCATTTCATTTAGTGAAGTCCTTTGATGTTTGCCAGGAGCTATACTGATCACTGTTAGAAATCATCTCTGGTGGCTGGGCACGGTAGCCCCCTCCTGTAATCCCAGCACTTTGGGAGGCTGAGGTGGGTGGATCATGAGGTCAAGAGATCTAGACCATCCTGGCCGACGTGGTGAAGCCTTGTCTCTACTAAAAATATAAAAATTAACTGGGTGTAGTGGCACACGCCTATAGTCCCAGCTACTCAGGAGGCTGAGGTAGGAAAATTGCTTGAACCTGGGAGGTGGAGGTTGCAGTGAGCCAAAGATGGTGTCACTGTACTCCAGCCTAGCAACAGAGTGAGACTCCATCTCAAATAAAAAAACAAAAAAGAAATCATCTCTGGTAACACAGACAACAGATGTTTCAAGTAGGTGGTTTTTCTGAGAAAACCACCATTTTAAAACTGAGGACTTGGAGAATTACTGAGAACTTAAGTCTTGCAATTGGGATTCAAACTAAGTCTGATTTTTCCTGTAGCTTTAAGGAGAAAAGGAAAGAGTAAAGATGAAGAAGTAGGCAGACGAAAGGCTGCCTGCATTTCTTTTACACCATGAACTTTCTTTTAATTAGATTTTATGCAGAACTAAAAGAGAAACATGCCCCCATTTTGGGGGGGTTCCAGACTGTGGCATAAGAAAGAAGGTTTTCAGAGAGCTGTAATGTGGCTAGATTGTAATCTTGTGATAATTGACAGGTGATGGGGATGGGGGGGCCTTTGGAGGTGTAGGTAGGAGAAATGTCTGGCTCAACACTGTTTGGCACGTGAGGTTTTTTCTTTAGATATTTTACTTGGAAACATTCTTGAAGTCAGAAACAAAACCCCACATTTAGAAAGAATGAGTTATATCTTGTCAGAGGGTTTTGTTCTCTCTAGGGAAAAGAGGGTGATTTTTCAACCAGACATCTATTTAGATTCTGTCCCCTTTGGGAAAGTACATTGGAAGAAGCTAGTCAGTTCTTGTCACGAGTTAAGTGTACTTTACCTGTTTAACCTATCAGATAAATAACTTTTGGATACTGGGCTTAATACCTGGGTAGTGAAATAATCTGTACAACCAACCCCCATGACATGAGTTTACCTGTGTAACAAACCTTCACTTGTACCTGCAGTCCTAAAATAAAAGCAAACAAACAAAAAAGGAATCTGCTAGGATTGTGACAAGAGACGCAGAGTCTGAGCCCAGCTTCTGAAGGCAGTAACACAGCCCTCTTTACCCTTCCAGTAGTACCGGGCAAATAGTTTTTACATTGAAGTTAATTGGTATGTCTTTCCATGTGTTACTTGGGATCTATTTTAATTCATGTTAAAAATGATCTCAACATTGTATTTCTCTAGATTGAGAATACTTTTTTTGAGATTGTCTGGGCTCCTTGCTTAAAATCTTACGAAAGTTGATTAACTTACCCCAGCTGACTCATTTTTTATAAAAGTTTCAAAAATGAAAAAACTGAGGCTATTTGCTTAAGATGGAATGTATATATTAATATTACAGTTATTAAAAATGTATGTTTGCTTAAGTTATTGTAAAAGCATTTTCAGCAAGTGATTGATCACTTTTTCCCAGGGCATAGGCAGTATGTGGAAATAAATCTCTGCACTGGACTTGAAACTAACAAATCTTTAATTTGTTAAGTTTTTTTTGTCACTTCTTGAACAACTTTGGCCTTTTTTATTGTGATTTATATAGCTCTAATACTCAGTTTTACCATTTGTTCTGTTCTCATAGAGCTCTTCATTAATTTGTGTATTTTGGTCTTCTTTCTCCCGTAAGGTATTCAACTTCCTGAGGGCAGCACCACATGTGTCCTGTCTTTGTTAACCTGGCATCACAACTTGTATATCATAGATATGTGCAGTTTCATGCTTCATTCAGCTGTTGCTAATCTTATAACATACTTTTAACTTCTTAGGGATGAATCTGACAAAGCCAGTCTATAGAAAAATAAAGTCACGCGTCCTGTGTGATGCCTTGATTAGGACTAGCTTGATGTATAGGAAATTTTAGAATTATGGAAAACTGCTTGTTAGAAATTTTAAGACAGTCTACTATATTTTGACTATCAGTGATGATCACAGATTTATATTTGTTGCATAAGAGAAATCTACAAACAACATACCTCAAATGTAATGTAGCCAATGGTCATGAGTCCATCCCTTCTTCCCTCTCTTCCTCCTAGTGACTTATTTGTGTGGGCTTTATAGGGGATTTCCTTATTTGAGGAATCATGCATAAGGTTTCTTGAACTCATGCATAAAGTTATTTACAATAACTTTTTTTTTCCTTTCTTGAGACGGAGTCTCACTCTGTCTCCCAGGCTGGAGTGCAATTGCACAATCTCAGCTTACTGCAGCTGCCACCTCCCAGGTTCAAGCGATTCTCCTGCCTCAGCCTCCCAAGTAGCTGGGACTACAGGCGTATGCCACCATGCCTGACTAATTTTTATATTTTTAGTAGAGATGGGGTTTTGCCATGTTGGCCAGTCTGGTCCCGAACTCCTGACCTCAGGTTATTCACCCCCCTTGGCCTCCCAAAGTGCTGGGATCATAGGCATAAGCCACCATGCCTGATCTACAATATATATTTCTGAGAGGACTTGGCAGTCAGTTGCATAATCTCTGATATGATTTTCTAATCAGAGACAAAAAGCTTATTTAACAATTTTCCTTTAAGTGTGGTTAAAAAAGTGAGTGGCTTTGGGGAAGGTATTTTGCCTGAGAAAGGACTTGAATTAGATGGGTTGCCTTTGTTGTCTTCGTGTCCCATAAGTTATATCTCTGTGCCTACCTAATGAAGATTAACCTTATTTAGGGAATGTTTAGTATTAGCAGAAACATTTGACCATTTACTGTTTACTTTTATTTTAATATTTAAAGCTTTGTTTATTTTTTTCAGTTTGTATGTTACTTGTAGTTATGTTGCTTTGAATAAAGTGCACTTTTGAAAATCTCTTTAATTCTCAACGAAGTTTCCAACTGTAAAGAAGCTGTACAGGTAGTTTTCCCTTGAAGGTTACACTTCGGGCTGGGTGCACTGGCTCACACCTGAAATCTCAACTCTTTAGGAGGTTGAGGCAGGTGGATCACCTGAGGTCAGGAGTTCGAAACCAGCCTGGCCAACATGATGAAACCCCATCTCTGCTAACAATACAAAAAAAAAAAAATTAGCCAGGTATGGAGGTGCATACCTGTAATCCCAGCTACTCAGGAGGCTGAGGCGGGAGAATTGCTTGAACCCAGGAGGTGGAGGTTGCAGTGGGCTGAGATCGTCGAGATTATGCCATTGCGCTCCAGTCTGGGTGACAGAGCAAGACTCTGTCTCAAAAAATATATATAGATAAATAAATAAACTTGAGTCACGGGAAATCTTGAAAATGCTTCAATACTTTGTTGGAGTTCACTGTGGTGGAACTTTATAAGCCAGTTTTTGTGGAACCTTTTAAGGCACTTTATGTTATTCATGGATGCTGTAATTATTATTTATTTATTCGTTTTCATTGATATATAATAGTTATACATATTTTGGGGTACATGTGATAATTTAATACATAATATTAAAGATCAAATCAGGGTGACTGAGATATCTATCACCTTAAATATTTATGACAACTTATACAGAAAAGCGTGGAAACAAAATAAAAACAAAAAACCCTATGTTTTAACTCCCCCCCATCGTATGTTTTGATATTTTTGTTTTCTTAATTTACATATTTTAATATTGCCTGCTTTCAAATAGGTTGCTGTAGTTACTGTTTTTGATACATTTTTCTTTGGGATTTTTTACTGGAGTTGTGTGTGAATTGCATCTGACTTTCTTTGTGTAGCTGTGAAGGAATGCCTGCAGCAGGGTAATTTGTAAAGAAAAAAGATTTATTTGGCTCACAATTCTGATGTCTAGAAAAGTTCAGGATTAGGCTTCTGCATCTGGTGAGGGTCACATGTTGCTTCCATTCATGGTGAAAGGTGAAAGGAAGCCCACATGTTCAGAGATCACATGGTGAGAGAGACAAAGCAAGAGTGAGAAGGAAGGGAGGGCCAGGCTCTTTTTAACAGCCAGCTCTCATGGGAACTAATTGAGTGAGAACTTACTGATTACCATGAAGATGGCACCAGGCCATTCGTGAGTGATCCACCCCCATGATGGAAACACCTTCCATTAGGCCACACCTCCAACATTGAGGATCAGCTTTCAACATGAGTTTTGGAGGTGTCAAATATTCAAACCATACCAATACCACAATTACAGTAATAGAGTATTCTGAGTTTGTTCATATACTTAATTTTCTGGTGGGTTTTACATCTTTAAATGTTTTCTTCTTGCACATTAGTGGGTTTTTCCCCCTCCCCGCTTCATATTGAATAACTCCCTTTAAGATTTCTTGTAAGTTGGGTCTGGTGATGGTGAATTCTCTCAGCCTTCATTTGTCGGTGAAAGACTTTATCATTCCTTTATGTTTAAAGGACAGCTTTGCTGGTTACAGTATTCTTAGATGACAATCCCCATTTTTCAGCACTTTGAAAATGCCGTCTCACTGCTTCTTGGCCTGTGTGATTTCATTGAGAGGTCTATTGCCAGGTGAATTAGATGAAGCTCCTTTATATGTCATTTGCTTCTTTTCTCTTCCTAATTTTAAGATCCTTTCTTTATCTTTGACCTTTGAGAAATTTATTACATACCTTAGGGTAATCTTATTTGGGTTATACCTGTTTGGTGATCTCTGACTTTCCTATACCTGGATATTTATATCTTTTTCAAGTTTCAGAAAGTTTTCTGTTATTATTTTCTTTGAATAAGCTTTCTACTCCTTGCTCTTGCTCAGTTCCCTCTTGAACAGGAGTAATTTTTAGATTTGGTCTGTTGAAGTAATTTTCTGTATCTTGTTGGCAATCTTTTTTTAAAATTCATTTTTTTTCTCCTGTGTCTATTTTCAATTAGCCTGTCTTCAAGCTTACTGTTTCTTTCCTCTGCTTGATCAATTCTGCTGTTGAGAGCCTCTGATGAATTTTTTAGTTCAGCATATGTATTTCTTAGTCCCAAGATTTCTGTATGATTTTTAAAAAATTGTTTCAATCTCTTTGTTAAATTTCTCTGATAAATTCTTGAATTGCTTTTCTGTGTTATCTTGGAGAATACTGGTTTCTTTGAAAGTGCTATTTTGAATTCCTGATCAGAGAGCTCACATACAGCGATCTCATTAGGGCCAGTCAGTCACAGTTTCCTTTGTCCATTTGAGGAGGTCATGGTTCCCTGTTTGCTGTTGTTTCTTGTGGATATATGTCTATGTCTTTGCATTATTGTAGACTTAATTATTTATCTCAGTCTTCTCTGTTTTCTTTTTTTTTTTTGAGACAGAGTCTTGCTCTATCATCTGGGCTGGAGTGCAGTGGTGTGATCTAGGCTCACTGCAACCTCTGCCTCCCAGTTTCAAGCAATTCTGCTGCCTCAGTCTCCTGTAGCTGGAATTACAGGCATGTGCCACCAAGTCCAGCTGATTTTTGTAATTTTAGTAGAGACGGGATTTTACTATGTTGACAAGGCTGATCTCGAACTCCTGACCTCAGGTGATCTGCCTGCCTTGGCTTCCCAAAGTGCTAGGACTGACTACAGGCATGGAGCCACCGCACCCAGGCTTTTTCTTTGTGTGTGTGTGTTGGGGGGTGGGGTGGGTGGGTTACTATTAGATATGACTAATTACAGATTCTTATAATTCACCTTGGATATATTTACCAAGAATATTTTTAAATATCCTTTTTTTTTCTTTTTCTGCTAGGTTACTGCCTCCTTTTTGGTACCAGATGATGCCTTATGCCCAGGTTTTTTTTTTAGCTCTAGTAAAGGATCAGAGTGCTGCCTGTCTTGAATGGGGGATTTCCCAAAGGGTATGAGAGGGCTAGCTAGGGGTTCATTCCCGGGAGGCCTGTGGAACAAACCTCCTACAGTGTAGTTCTACTGAGCAGCCACTCTTATTTGGCATCTCCTTTGGCTGAGTTGCAGAGTAGTGTTTCCAGGGAATGTTATTCTTGCCGTTCCTCTTTGTGCCTGGCTGTCCTCAGGGATGTTTCTTTCTTTAGGTACTCCCAATGCTTTCTACAGATTAAAGAAGGGACGTGCCTTCGACTAGGAAACCCACAATGTTCGGGAAGCTGGTTGTCTACTCTTTCTCATGTAGAAACCGTGAGTGGAGAGTATATTTCCTGCACACTTGATTCAGGCAGATCAAAGGAAGGGGTGCTGAGGATAAAGAAGTCTGTCTTATTCTCTTACCATTTGCTTGGAATTTTTTTACTTCTCTGTGACCCTGGGAACTGAACCTTCCTCATATTTGAGTTCTAGGATATTCCTGGTGATGACTTGCTGCTGTGTATTTGTTTTTGGTTTTCTGTGGGGGTTATGGGAGGAGTGAATCCAGCTTGCTTCTGTAGTACCGTTTTGGTATCAGAAACCATAATTGATATTTGAATAAATAATAACTTCAAAAGAGTACTGTTCTCTGAAGATTTCTATATGAGGTAAGATTATTTTTTATTGGGAAAAGTTTGCTTCAGAAAATTCTGATTTGGGCAGACAGCTTTTTATGGGCGTGTTTTTCACTTATCAGTTTTTTATGTTCTTGCATTTTAGAATCTTCTCGAAATGGCATCTTTACCTGTTTTATTAATGCTTAATGCTGTTAGAAAACATTGCATCTATGGTGATTTATGGTTTATCTGTTTTTCTAATTTGTTCATTAAATACTTATTGAGCACACACCTGTGTCAGGTACTGGACTAGATATTAGCAATAGACAGAATGGTTTCTACTTATGAAACTTACTTACAGTTGAGACATAAAGCTTTTAGCCCCTCCCCTCCACTTCTCCACTGTATTTTATTGCAGTAGCAGAGCTCTTGTTAGCAAAATTTTAGTGGAATTAAAATCTTACGTGGAATCCAAATCTTACACAGAACACTTATGTATCAACCAGAAAGAGTGTTTTCCGAGATGGGTCTCTACTTTGGAAAAACTTTAACAAAGATTTTCTAAACTTTCTATACTTCAAAGTTTCTGCATAATCTCAATAATTAAAGCAGAAAACATAAGGCAGAGCTGATCTGGATGAAACATGTGGTGGGAAGCTTTCCCGCACCATACCTTCCCTGGTGGCACCTTGTAGAGCTGAGGCCCTATTAAGATACCAGATAAAAAGCCCCTGAGAAAAAGAACTCAGCTCGAGCTTTGCCTTCCCCTTATGCCACCTGTGGCCCATTTCCTGACAGAATGTTTAGGTGAAATAGAGAAATTCTAGCAGCCATATGTGCAGGCATTCATACTTAAGGAAACTTTAGTAGGAAAATATCCTCACATGAAGAGAGTTTCTGTAGATAATGTAACATTAATCCCCAGGAAACCCTGGGAGCTTTGGGGTGTGCAAAGCAGTTTGAAAATTAGTCAACTGGATCACTTAGTTGAATCACCCTCAGTATCCTTGAGAAGTTGGTTCCAGGTTCCATTCACAATACCAAAGTCTGTGGCTGTTCATGTCCCTGATATAAAGTCCATGTTGTTTACGTATAACCCATGAACATTCTCCCCTATACTTCAAATCATTTCTAGATTACTTGTAATCCTTAATACAATGTAAATGCTATGTAAATAGCTGTTATACTGAATTGTTTAGGGAATACTGACCAAAAAAACAGTTTGTACATGATCAGTACAGACACAACAGTTCCCCCCCCCCCCACATATTTTTGATCTGTGATTTGTTGACTCCATGGATGTGGAACCCTCGGTATGGAGGGCTGACAGTACTAGAAAAGTCACTTTACTACTGCATGTATTCTCTGTTGAATATTTTGGAGAGGTCAGGAAAGCTTTTTAAAGGGTTGTCCGGAGTTGATATCAACTAATTTAGAATACCTTTTTTCTCATGAAAAATAGTGTGTAGGACACGAAATTATTTTCTACTTAGAAAATATTCAGTAGACCAGGTAATATAAAAGATGTTATTTCTTGAAAGTCAAGTTTTGTGCAGTTATTGTCTGACCAGATTGTATAATAATGATGTTAGGTAATGGTAACTTACTAATTTTTCTGATTGCTCAGGGAATTAATTTACATGTATATGGATGTCAAATTGTATTTGAAATCCCAGATTAAAAAGAACTGCCCACCTTTATAAAGCTTAGTTATTCCCTTCTTGTAAGGATTTTTTCTCACTGTAGCTTCCTCAGTTATGACTGCCTGCACATGTGGTTGCTAGGGTTTCTGGTTTTCATCTAAATGTTATGTCAAGAAATGGGCCACAGATGGCATAAGGGTGTGGCTAAGCTCTAGCTGAGTTCCTTTTCTCGGGGCTTTTAATATCTCATGTTCTGTAGGGCCTCATTTCAGACACCTCATTCTTTAGGCCGTACGTACTCTTAGATGCCTAGCTTATAAGGCAAGAGGACTGGTATTTAAGTGACACCTGTTTACATACATGTTTATTGTTATTGTTTTAGCTTAGATTACTTGGGGAGTTCACTCTGAGATATGTGTGTCGGGGCTTTCTTGTATAGTGCTCCAGGAATAATAACACTGTGAGCAGTGAGGAAGGGAGGACTGGGCAGAAGGGGAAGTTATACTCCAGCAGAGTCCTAGGCAGATCCTAAGGGCAGTAGGGGAGCTGACATTGCCCTTCAGAATTGCCCCAAATTCAGGGAAGATGGCCAAGCCTTTATAAACAAGCCTAGGCCATCCATTGCATGTGGGCTGCCATTCCCTCCCTCTTCAAGGGGTTGGTTTTGGCAGAGGGAACCGGAGCTCAGGGTGAGTGTGATAGGGGGCGAGGCGCTTTCCTTTCATGAAGGCAGCAAGGGCCTTGCCAGGAATAGGACTTGGCAGTCTGCCTGCAGCATCCCCTATAGCTATGCTTTCTGTTTCTCACATTCATCTATTTTTAAGAACAGAATTAAGTATGAAATGTTCTACTTTCCACAGTTAACTAACAAGACTTAATAATTTAAAACTTAATGCTTAATTTTTAATAAATGCACAAGTATTAAAACTTTTTTAGCACCATTAAGTAATGTGAAAATGTAACATAGTCTCATCTGTAAAATCCATAGTTATTCAATCTTTTTGACAATTGGTTATGAATATGCTTTGATTAAAAAGTATATTATAAATTAACTACTTCAGGAATTTTGAGTTTTGTGAAATATAATATAGATACCTAACTTTTTGATTCATAAAGTGGTTTTATAACAAGAACTCCCTTGCATCCCCCCTGAAAAAAAAAACCAACCACTGCAGGTGGCGGTTTGCTGGTCTTATTCTTTGTATCTGCAGTTTATTTAAAATGCCATTGTCTTTTGCTTGTTCATTGTAAGAGGGGGTTTTTCCTGTGGAGGCAGATGGGCTCTGTCACTTCTTTCCTTTTGACGTCTTCATAGTGATTATTGGGGAAACAGGGTTGGGAAATGGGGTTGGAGAGTAGATCTTGTTCTTTGGAGTTAAAATAGGTCAGAAGTCAGGTGCCAGCTCTGTCATCCACCTTGCTCAAGTGGAGAGATGCCTGTAACTAAGCTTTGACTTTCTCGATAGTTAAATGGAGGTAGTAGTGGGACTTGTATTACAGCATCTTAGCGTAAGCTCTGGTGTGTTATCAGTGCTCAATAAATAATGGCTGTGATGACCTGTAGTTATATTTATTGGTCAGTTCGTCTTTTTCACTGTGTTTTTGAACACTTCAGCGAAGGTGGAGGGCTAGCCAGGCACATAAACTTATGCCAGGAATGGGGCAGGGGGTATCATTTTGGGATTGTTACCTATTTAAAAAATTGTCCTTGAGGGACCGGGCTTTCTCCTTCACAGGGGATGACTGTGAGCAAAATAGCAACAGCAAGCAGAAACACAAATAAGGGAGGAAATGATTACTTCACACAGCCTTAGTTAGGTGCAGGGGGCATAGGACAGCCCTATTTTAGGACTGACCTGCCTGAGCATGACATCAGCCTGGAAGGAATTCTCCCCCTGTGGTCCTGGATGTCACAAAGTGAGTGGAAACTGGGCCATCTGGAGGTACTGCAGCCCCTGCTGGTGAGAGAAACAGAGGGACCCTTGGCAGTTGCCTGTGACAGCCCTGTGACAGAGGTCTGGGCAGTGGGACAACAGAGAATATTTCTTCCTAAGCACACAGCCCCAGGGCTCCCAAAAGACAATAAGGAGTTTTGAGAGAGTGATCTGAGCAGTAGGAGTTAGTCTTTGAGAAGTACTGGCAAATGAGTAAGTTGATTGAGCGTATCTTGAAAGAAGTACAAAGAAGACAGTTCTCAGAGAAAACTTGAACCAGAGAAAGTAGATTTTCAGAAGTATAGATTTACCTACTATTATTGTGAAACGTTGGCCTAATGTCATTCAGTTCGAGATAGTGTTTGCATCACAACCACCAGGTGACATCAGCTTATGTATATTTTTTGATCTGATCAGGCCATTCTATACCCGAAGATATGTTTAGAGGAATTTTGTTTTCCTTGGCCTTCAAAAAAAATCTTTAAAAAAATTTATAAAAGACTTCAGTTTTAAATGCAACATAATCCTGTGCATATCTAATTAGTGTGTTCATAGTTTGTTAGTGATTTCAGTTTTTTAGTGTTAGCAGTAGTTTGGCAATATGCAGAATAGCTGAAGAAAAACCCTACTGTCCCAAAGGTTAAACGAATAATTATTAATTTTAACAAATCAGTATGTACTTTAGGGTATACAATGGTAGGCATTTTATCTGATGGTTTTCGAAGTATACAAAAAAAGTACAAAGCACATTCTTATCCTCAAAGAATTTGGAATTAGCTACACAATGGAGCAACTGTGGCCCATAATACAGGGCCTGGCTATGGAGCAGGCAGTCACTATACAAGGGAGACGAAAATAGATAGTTTATGTGAAAATGTCGGGGTGGTGGTAGGCTTTTTCTACCTCATGGAACTCAAGGCCTATCAAGACAAATATGATTCATGCACATTGAGCAGCATCTTACTTTGGGAAGTAATATATAATACTACATAATATAAAATTGCAAGGCTCTGGGAGGAAGAAAAGGGATGAGATTGCTGAGATTTGTAATGGTCAAAGAAAGCTTCAAGGCGGTGGAATCTGGGTGGGATTTGAGAGGCTGTGAACTGAAACATGGAGAGGGGTGTTTTGAGAGGAGAAGTGAGGTAGACATCTATATGAGTGATAGAATAATTCTTAGTCCAGCCTGTAGGGAGTGGAATTTTCATATTTAAGAAAGTTGGAGTTAAATTGTGACCGTCTTGAAAGGCAGTGAGGCATGAAGGTTTTTATACTGTAATAGTGGCAGTAGTCTAGCTGAAGGCTGATAAAGGTTGAAATTGGGGTGATACTGCTGGGAGATAGATACAAGGTTTTGAGGTTGTAGAGTGGATACGACTTGTTAGTGGCAGAGAAGACGAGAATAGAGAGGTGTTGATTTAGGGTGGAGAGTTCTGTAGATGTCTGTTAATTCCGCTTGGTCTAGATCTGAGTTCAAGTCCTGAATATCTTTGTTAATTTTCTGTCTCGTTGATCTGTCTAATATTGATAGTAGGATGTTAAAGTCTCCCACTATTATTGTGTGGGAGTCTAAGTTTCTTTGTAGGTGTCTAAGAACTTGCTTTATGAATCTAGGTGCTCCTGTATTGGGTGCATATATATTTAGGAGAGTTAGTTCTTCTTGTTGTATTGGTCCCTTTACCATTATGCAATGTTCTTCTTTGTCTTTTTTGATCTTTGTTGGTTTAAAGTCTGTTTTACCAGAGACTAGGATTGCAACCCCTGCTTTTTTTTTTTTTTTTCACTTTCCATTTGCTTGGTAAATATTCCTCCATCCCTTTATTTTGAGCCTTTGTATGTCTTTGCACGTGAGATGGATCTCCTGAATACAGCACAGGCAAAGTAGATTTAGTATAATACTTTCTTTTTTTTTTTTGAGATGGAGTTTCGCTCTTGTTGCCCAGGCTGGAGTGCAATGGCGTGATATCAGCTCACCTTAACCTCTGCCTCCCGGGTTCAAGTGATTCTCTTGCCTCAACCTCCCAAGTAGCTGGAATTACAGGCATGTGCCACCATGCCCGGCTAATTTTGTATTTTTAGTAGAGATGGGGTTTCTCCATGTTGATCAGGTTGGTCTCGAACTTCTGATCTCAGGTGATACACCCACCTCGGCCTCCCAAAGTGCTGGAATTATAGGCATGAGCCACCTTGCCTGGCAATTTAGTATAATTCTTAAGGGTCCTATAATTTTCAGAGTGGTAAGTGAACATTGGATGTAATTTAAAGTCACCAGCTACCTTTACCTTTAACAAGAGAGTCCTGCCTCTCTTTTGTAGCTTTGTTTTTTTTTTTTTTTTTTTTTTTGAGACAGAGTTTTGCACTTGTTGCCCAGGCTGGTGCTATCTCAGTGCGCTGCAACCTCTGCCTCCTGGGTTCAAGCAATTACTCTGCCTTAGCCTCTCCAGTAGTTGGGATTACAGGTGCGTACCACCATGGCCAGCTAATTTTTGTATTTTTAGTAGAGACAGGGTTTCATCATGTTGGTCAGGCTGGTCTCGAACTCTTGACCTCAGGTGATCCACCCGCCTCGGCCTCCCAAAATGCTGGGATTACAGGCATGAGCCACTGTGCTCGTCCCTTTGAAGCTTTGAAGCCAGGCATTGACTCCCCTATCTATGAAAGTCCTAGATGGCATCTTCTTCCAGTATGTATAAGGAGGTTTCCTCCACATTGAAAATCTGTTGTTTAATGTAGCCACCTTCATTAATGGTCTTAGCTAGATTTGCATAATTTGCTGCAACTTCTTTTAATACATCAGCAGTACTTGCTGTTTCACCTTGTACTTCTCTGTTATGGGTACAGTGGCTTTCCTTAAACCTTAGGAACCTACCTCTTCTAGAGTCCAGCTTTTATTCTGCAGCTTCTTCACCTCTCTCAGACTTCACAGAATTGAAGAGAGTTAGGCCCTTGCTCTGGATTAGGATTTGGTTTAAGGAAATGTTGTGACTGGTTTGATCTTTTACCCAGACCATACAAACATTCTCGCTATCAGCAGTGTGTTTTGTTTTCTTATCATTCTGTGTTCATTGTTGTAGCACTTTTAATTTCCTTCAATAACTTTTTCTTTGCATTCCTAATTTTCAGCTTATTTTAGCTTTCAAAGCACCCTACTTACTAAGCTAAATCATTTCTAGATTTTTATTTAAAGTGAGAGGCATGCAGCTCTTCTTTTTCTTGAATATTTAGAGGCTATTGGACAATTATTAATGGCTTAATTACAGTAGTGTTGTGTCTCAGAATAGGCAATCTAAGGCATAGGAGAGAGAGAGAGAGACCGGATTGGCTAGCCAATGTAGCCATCAGAACACACACATTTATTATGTTCACCTACTTCTATGGGCATGCTTTGCAGTGCCCCAAAACAATCACAGTGTAACATCAAAGATCATTGATGACAGATCACCATAACAGATATAATAATGAATAAGACTGAAATGTGAGAATTACCAAAATGTGACACACAGATACAAAGTGAGCACGTGCTATTGGGAAAATGCCACTGATGGGCTTGCTTAGCACTGCGTTGCCATAGACCTTCAGTTGGTAAAAATGCAGCATCGTTAAAGCACAACAAAGTGTAAGAAAATGAGGTATGTCCATAGTAGTATATTAAACAGAAATTAATAAACACTTGGATGTTATCAGAGCAGCAGGATTTAAAACTTCTTAAAAGCATACCAGTTATTTGGGGTTTTTTAAAGAGCTTTTTTCCTCCTATCAGTTGCTGTCATTCAGGGCATTGTTTCAGCTATGTCTGACAGTGACTTATACTGATTTTCAAAACCTGTTTAGATAAAGAATGTTAGCATATTTTAATGAAGTACAAAGATGTTGCTGCTTAACCTCATTACTCATTTTTCATTTTATAAAGGAATTAGATGACATTTTTTTTGGTGAGAGCTGCTACAATTCACGGACCTAAATTTTTAGGGCAGTTCTATGGGGAAAGCGCTTTATGTGGAATTTCAGAGCCCCAAGCCTGCCCATCTACCTTGAGCACATGTTAACTATCACAGCCCATGGACTTTTTAGGCAACATAGCTTTGGGCAAGACCCGGGGAAATGAAGAGAAGGCAAGGATGAAGCATGCGGAGGCCATGCTATAATGAAAATGTGGATTGGGCACAGTGGCTCATGGTGGCCTGTAATCCCAGCACTTTGGGAGGCAGAGAGGCAGGAGGATCACTTGAGCCCAGGAGTTTGAGACAAGCTTGGGCAACATAGTGAAACTATCATCTCCACATTAAAAAGAAAAAGGGGTCCTGGGAGACACTTAAGTCTTGGAAGAGTTTTGATTGACGTAGATGTTTGATTGGATCTGGAAGTTGAGGATGGCAGCAGTTGGTCCTGAGTATGCCAGACTGACCCTATGGTCAGGAAATGAGGTTTGCTGACATAGCCTTTCTTTCCATTTTCTGCTTTCTTGATTTTTTCATCTTCCTACATCCTTCCTCTTTTCTGGGGAGGAGAGCAGGAATATGGTTTATCATTTGAGAGTGATACAACTCAGCAAACACAGAATATCTGCTTTTTGGTGCTGTATTCCAGGAGAAAGCTATAGACCCTTCTCCTTAGGTAGCTGAGATGGGATAGAAGGGAGGCAGGAAGGTAGAAATACACATGTATTCTGAGTGCCAGGATGGAAGCCTGCATATGGGATTGTTGATGCAGCAAGAGAGGGAGTGGGAGTTCTCCTGCAGGGAGTGGGGGGGACTTGATCTGAGCTTGGAAGGAGGAGTGGGTGTTTTGCTGTATCTTATTCCTGTTTAGGACAATATGACTAATTTTGTCCTGGTACCTGGTAGTTAGAACTATGAAATAATCTTAGAAATGTAAGTAGGTAATGATACTTACTTCAGATGTAAGGTAAGTGTCCCAGAGTTGAGGCATTTTAGTTCATCCCTAGTGGTGATAACTTTGGGTGTTTTGAGGCATCAGAGGTCTTCCCTTCTCTTTTGCCTTCCTCTTACTAGGTTCACACTAACTGCCACGTGATAGTAGATCAGCCTGGGAACTTGATGTTGCTGAGATCCATGCGCCACAATCTAGGCTTCATTCTGATAGGTCTTAGTGATACCTATATGTATCTCTACCCCCACTACTTACATGGAAAGTGCCTTGAGTTTTTCCTGCAATGCTTTCTGTGTGGCAGGTGCTCAGCAACTATCTCGTGAATTGAATTAGATTGTATTAATGTGATTCTTACTAGCAACACATCTTCTTTAAAGGAAAATTTTGGGACGGTAACCCAAATGACTCAAACAACCACCCAGTGATTTGAGTACCCTGCATTTGCTCAGGCCTGTGATTATGCAGGAGAGAAAGAGAACATAGGGCTTAATTGTCAGGGTGCTGGAGGGTTGAGTTTTGGGTATTCTGATGGGTTGCAAAAAGGTACTGTGCCTTCCTGGAATCTTTCAAATTGTAATCAGCCTTTTATGTGCTTGTCTGACCCATGATGTTATGATTTATTGAACTGATAAATAAATAAATATATACATACATATATATACAAAAATGCACATATATACACATATATGTATACATATATATACAAAAATACATACATACATATATATATATATATATATATATATATATATATATGTATGTATTTTTTGAGATGGAGTTTTATTCTTATTGCCCAGGCTGGAGTGCAATGGCACCATCTTGACTCACCACAACCTCTGCCTCCCGGGTTCAAGTGATTCTTCTGCCTCAGCCTCCTGAGTAGCTTGGATTACAGGCATGTGCCACCATGCCCAGCTAATTTTTTGTATTTTTGATAGAGATGGGGTTTCTCTATGTTGATCAGCTTATCTCAAACTCTCATCCTCAGGTGATCACCCCAACTCGGCCTCTCAAAGTCCTGGGGTTGCAGATGTGAGCCACCACGCCCAGCCTGAACTGCTATTTTTTGAACATTTTCTCAAGTTTATTGGATGTGAGAGTCAGCAAGTCATGCTTAGCTCATTGCCTTGTAACCATCATTTATACTTGATCTTAGCCAAAAGGCTGAGAAGCGATTTAGCCATTGTTTAATAATGAGCTCCTAAATATGACTCAGTCGACCGGTTCCATGTTCTGTGAGGTAGACGAGGTCTGACAGTGGGAAGTGGCTTGTGCAATATCTCTTAGATGGTGCTTTCCAGTTCTTGTTGAATGTGCAATTCCCCTCTAACAGACGAAACTGATTGCTGGAAAACACATGAAAACATATGCACCTTGGTGTTTTGTTGTCTTTTCTTTCTTCCTCTCTCCTCCTGTGGCATGCTTTGAAACAGATTGGAGTTGTGTTTGGCTTCAAATTGCTGCAGTTGCTCATCAAGGTAGTGCCGTGATGTAGAGTTAGCAGGGGTGCTATTGCAGAGAAGACAGTGAGTCTAGTGTTCAAATGCAGTGTGACTGAGTGCCCGCCTTCTTAACAGGCAAGGGCGGTCAGCCTGTACACATCACCTGCAGGTTTGAAAGTGTTACGTGAAGCCTTTGTTTGGCATTCTGACTTGGGCCATTCATTGTGGTATTACTGGAAAAAAAATCTGAAAGAAAAACATAAAAAAGCATGGCATACACAAATCCATCATCTGACATCAGGGAGGTTGTGGGGAGTCAGGACCAAGCAAAAGTTCTTAGATATGGTAATTAGAAATCACCCCATTCTTTCCTTCATTCATCACAATGTACTGCCCTGTCAGAATCACCTAGGGAGCTTTTTTCAGAGTACTGTGGGTACTGTATCCCTGAGGGATATGCGTTTCTGCGCTCCCTCATTCTCCCAGGTGCCAGTTATTGCTGATAATTAGAGGTGTTAGTGATTCTGCCTCAGTAATGGTGTGGAAACAGAAAAAAGGCTTAGATAGTGCTAAATGAGATTATTTTTAAAGGCCTTTCCAGCCCTGTGACTTGTATGTAGAGAACAGAATTGTTCTTTGATCTCCTTGGGCTTTATTGACACAGTGAGATAATTGATTAAAAGAACAGTGCTATCTTTTGAGCAAGATTTTGGGGTTGTCAGGATGGTGCATGGAAGCATATTACTTCTTGACTGCTGAGTGGGATAGTGCTCTGATTTTATTGTTCATAGCAAGAACAATGATTTGACTCTTGGATGAATTTCTAAAAATTTAAAATTACTCTTTCCTAGTTCCTTTATTATGTTGAAACATTAAAAACAGAAGAATCTGATGGTTGCATTCCAGTTTTATTAGCATTATTACTTATCTTCAGACTGTCCTTTGTCAGACCCTTGGGCAGGGTTTTGGGCTCATTCAGGGAACTTATAAAGTTATTTTTATATGTAACATTATACAGCTATGTCATTATTTAAATGCTATGTAACAAAGCATAGCATTGATAACAGAAGACAGAAGCATGTGAAATATTTCACAGAGATAAGCATGGAGACGAGTAGATTCACTCTGAGCAAGATAATGACTAAGGGAAGGAGAGTGACCACTCCTTGAAAGCATTTTTGCCCAGTTGTGCTTCACTGGATATTACCACAGTATGGCTTTCAGTTTGAGGATTCAGTTCCACTTGGGAAATACTACATGTCTTGCTGTATACAGGGCTGTGATTGGAGGGAAGTTTTCATTCATTGATTATTTCTGAAGCTATTAAACTATAGCAATGGTTGGTTAAGCACAAGAATTTTATTAATAATTATTTATGATCTCAAAATGAACTTGATCTTCATAGAATTTTAAAAGAAACTGAGATGCTGTTTTCCATCTAAAAGAAGAAAAGTAGAACTAATTAAATCATTTGGCCAAGATAGGAATAGCTTCACCTGGGAAATACTTGTAGAAAATAATAGGCCATTATGCCTACCTAGGAGGAGAAGAATGAGGAGACTGAATTGGTATGATTCAGATCCTAGGAGTAAACTGATGATCAGAATAGCGGTAGAGCCATCTTGCCTTACTTTTTCCTCCTTTCTGCAGATGAGGTTAGCTACATTTTCTCTGAGCAGATGGTTGAACTTTAGATTGAGGAGCTTTAACTTTACCAATTTTTCAGAAAAATGAATCTACGTATATAAATATCTCCATCCATATCCTACCTTTTGTTGGCAGGCATTACATATATGTGTGTATCTGCATGTGTGTGTGTGATGAGTAAGGCTGACCCTCTTGTTTGGAATGGACGCACATACCCACACCCATACCCACACCCAATTTCTGGGTATATTTGTGATATAAACCAGGAATTAAAAACTGGTAAGAAGTGGCCGTAAATATACATTGGGTGATAGTTATTTAGTTATGCTAAAATTTTATCTTCCCATTTCAGTTGGAATAATTTCATTAGCAGTGCCTTAAGCAACAGGATATATGATTAAATTTTCTTTTAGTGAATTGCCTAGTTACACCGGATCCAATTAAGTTTTGCATATGTTATCAGTAGCATTAAATGAAACCAAGTGTGGTGTTAAGTATAATTAGTTAAGATACTTTAATAAGAAGTAACTTGTACTAAATATATATTGAGCTAGTAAGTACAGCAAATAGAGGTCTTCAAAAATACAGTTTATATGTAAAACATGAAATGATCATTCAAATTTATTGTTAATATCCATAAATTTCTTCATTAAATGCCTATACAATTTAGTATTTGTATAGGATATTATCAGATTATTGTTTTAAAATCTGTTAGCAAGTCCACAGTAAAAATGACCTCAACATCACTTTGAAACACCAGGAACTCGAAATGAGTATTTCTGCTCTTTAAGGGTGAAAACTTTTTACGATAATCAAAATTTTAAAAGTCACATAGTTATGAAATAAATAAAAACTTTTTTTTAATGCTGATAATCTTTTGCTTAATGTCCGTTTGAAAATTACAGTGTTCTTAGTAAGATTTGGTGTAAATATAAATGTTGCTGTAATAATTTTATGTTCTATTCTACTTGTCAATAAAAATGCTTTAAAATTTAAAAAGAGAACAACCCAAATTTTCTTAAAAACAAAAGCCAAAACCAACCACAAAACAAAAAACATACAACCAAAAAAAACACTATGTAGACTTGTATGTAGAGAACAGAATTGTTCTTTGATCTCCTTGGGCTTTATTGACTCAGTGAGATAACTGAATAAAAGAACAGTAGTATCTTTTGAACAAGATTTTGGGGTTGTCAGGATGGTGCATGGAAGCATATTACTTCCGTGCTGGAGTCCTGTAAGAGTTGGGAGAGGGTCTCCAGGCTGTGACTAGTTGTCTTGTTGCTGTGCGGTTTCCTGCCTTGGGCCTTTGTTCCCTAATTTGTAAAATGTGGTTGGCATGGTGAGTTGTGAGATTGAAATTGGTAATTTATAAGTATGTTTTTCTTCTGTCCATTGTCTAAGGGATATGACTCTGTGATTGGTTTTCTAATCTCTATTTGGTTCATCTAAGTGGAGTTTGATGTTGAATTTCTTTCTTGTGACATTATTGAGGAATAGATGCCCTTAGGCTACTAGCTGAAAAATTATAAACCTAAAATGTTTATTTATGTTTAAAATTTTAGGTATGCTATACCTCCGGAGCATGGAAAACGACTTGAAAGACTAGCTCAAGGTAAAACTTCCTTTCTTTATTTTTTTCTTTTCTGTGTTTTATATGTGTCTTTGTTTTGTTGGTTTTTGAGGTATTTTTTATAATATAGACTGTCACTCAGTTGGTTTTATCCTGTGCAAGTTATTGATTTTTACATGTTTTTTAATTGAACAATTTAAAATTTTTTCACATTAGTTTGCAAATTTTTTTTTCCTGTTGCATAATTGTCATGGTTATTTCAGTTGAGTGTCTATTATTTCATCAAGAGATTGCCCTTAATCTGTTTGGTTGTTTCTAAAAAAATTGTTTTTAATGTAATGCATTTGACATAATTGTGCCAATAAGTTTTTTAAAATTAAGTTACATTCTTTCAGACAGTATTTTTGCTGCATCTTGGGGTACGGGTGTTTCATGACTTCTTTTTCTGTTGATCTGCTGTTTCCCCCAAGGGTTATGTCACTGCCGACACCCAGTTCTTCTGTGGCCCACTGGGACTGGGAGTGTACCCTTATGGAAGTATGAAGGTGAATGGCCCCAAGTAACAATACACATGTGATTTTGGACCTTCTTGGACTGGCAAAATTAAACTTACTTTACTGCAGGTTGAATTTTTATTTTTCACGGCTTGCTGCTTCTACATAAGGGCCAGAATAAAGAACTTTTCTGGACTTCTGTTGATGGTCCTGTGCCTGCTTTTGTGTGTGCAGACAGTGCCAGCGCAAGCAGCTACCTTCCTCCTTCCTCCTTCCTCCTTTTCTTTTAAAAAAGATGTGCCAGGCAGCTTTCTCCTCATCTGCTTACATTTGGGAAGGAGAGTCACATTCACCCCTTGCCATCCTTATCTTCTGTTTTGCTAGCCATCCATCCCGAAAGAAGGTGTAGGGTGGTAATGACTTATTTCCAGAGGAAAGTGGAGTTCCATTTGAGTGACAACTGAGGAGCAAGACCTTTTACCTTTATCCAGGATTGAATCCTCAGCAAGGAGTGCTCTTTCAGTCCAGTGCAGATCTAAGTTTCATTATTGTGTTAGGTTTGCCTTCTGTTAGGAAAAGAATTTTGTTCCTGCCTTATATGTGCATTCAATTAATAATGAAATGGGATCACTGAGAAAACTCATTCCTTGCCTTGACAGTTTTGAACAGAAACTGTTACTGGCACCTAAAGGTTATTTTCCCCTACATTACAGAATACTACAGTTGTAGTATTACATTTTAAGAAGCAATATTATAATTTTGGCAGGCTAATAACTATAAAGCGTCTTTTTAAAAATACACGTTTTTGTCACAATAATGATCAATGATTGATATAATTGTAATCTTGAACTTTGTTAGGGACTATTTTCATGAACAGGTTCTGGATAATAAATTAGAACTGAGCTTATAAGATAATTATCATAACCCTTAACTACATAGGCGGTGAACTCTGTGTTAACACTATATACTGAACTATCTTCTTCTCTGTAATAAAATTATTTCACCATTTTCTGTTAGTCTCACCACCAGAGAACTTTTAAAATGAAGCCGATGTAAAGTTTACAATATTGAATCATGCAGTAAAATTTCTAATATAAACTACTAATGCTTTGAAGTAAACTGTCTGAAAATGACATTCTAGAAAATGGTTACCGTTTGTTTAATCAGTAAGAGGTTAATGAACTTGAAGGATGAACAAGAACTTGAAATCAATTGCCTGTTTATTCGAAAATTGTTTTGTGCAATATTTTGAGAAATAAAGCAGGGAAAAGACCCTACAAGATAGTGAAGGATTTGTATCTGTTGACCAGTTGCCAGCCAAAATTAATTGAATTCTGCTAAATAATTAAAATGATAAAATAATGCAGTGTGAATGATGGAGCATTATAGAATGTCTAGGTCATAGCAACACTTGATACATAAAATGAAAAGTAGGCTCAGATATTTTCCATTATCTTGTCTGTGCATCATAATTATCACACTTGCCTTTTATGCGTGAATGCTTTCATCTTTAGCTTCTATTGAAATCTTGATTGACTGTGGCACCTACAAATATTTTATCCGAAAGACATTAGGCCTGCATCTAATAAAGCCAGGAGTTTGATTTTGCCCTTCAGCTGCTTTCTCATTTATACATGTTTTTTCCCGATATTATGTAGACATAAATGTAATAAAAAAATCTCAAGTGAATTGTTGCAATTTTTATTCTTGTTGTATTCGTCTGTAATGCCATTGCATTCTTTCTAATTTTTGGTTTGATACAATTGGATTACAAATATGGAGGAGAAGAGAAGTATAATCTTAAATCATGAATGACAGTTTGGAAGATTTTCAGTTTTTAAAATGTCTAAATCTCACCTATTTTAGAAAAAAAGATAATATCATTGCTGTTACATTAAGTTAAACAAAATATAGATTGAGGTAAATTGAGAAAGTCTACAGATTTTTGTGAAAAGTAGTATTCCATTTGTCCTTTATTGGTAATAAAATGCTATTATTTTAAAAAACTGAAGAGGATTTACTTTGAACATTTTGGTTACTCGGCCAAAACATGTGATTCAGGACATTATGCAGCCAATTTTGAAAGTGTGAATGATTAGGTGGAAACTTGTTTCAAAGAACAGTATAGTGGAAGTGAGTTGATTGTTTTAGAACCTTATATTTGCTTGAAACAAGTGTTTTGGTTTTGTTACCTTTTTGAAAAAGCAATATTCAGCAAAAGGGAATAGAAGAAACATTGCTACCAAGGGTTATTTTAGTTCATGCTTTTAAGCATTCGTGTATGTGTGTGTATGTGTGTGTGTGTGCGCGTGCGCGTATGTGCACGCGCACACATTGTAGAATTTTTTTAGTGACTAGTAATAATCTTTTTATTTTTATTTTTTTATTTTTGAAAGAAAGAAAAAGAGAGGAAAGAAAGTGAGAGTGAAAGAAAAAAAAAGAATGTAAGAGAGAAAGAAAGAGGAAGAGAAAGAGGGGGAGAGAACGAGATTCTTGTTCTATTGCCCAGGCTAGAATGCAGTCTAAAAATGGGTATTAAAAACCTCTTTTATGCCAATAATTGTGCTTAACAATGGAGACAGGAAGGAATAAGATGAAAATAACAAACAAGCAGCCAACCAATATTTTATTTAAACCTGTGAAATGCTATGCAATTGCTGAGGAGCAATTTACTTCCAATTATGTGGTCACTTTTAAAATAGGTGTAATGTGATACTGAGAAAAATGTATGTTTTGTGGATTTGGGGTGGAGAGTTCTGTAAATATTTGTTAAGTTTACTTGTTCCAGGTCTGAGTTCAAGTCCTG